>JASAND010022565.1:0-44708 GCA_030248195.1 Trissonchulus latispiculum | reverse complement strand
AATTTTAACCTTGAAATTAATGTTTCTTCTTTAATTTTAATCGCTGGTGTTTTATTAATTCGTTTTAATAGTTTCAACTTTACCCTTCAGATATAATTAGGGCTATGACAACTCATACAGTGTTTTGTTTGTTTCTGTCTGTCTTTTGTAGTTTATCTTCACTTACCATAATATTCCAATATTCTGTGCATAATCTGTTTTCTACTTATTTTAATTTTTGTGTTGTAGGTTCTTGCTCTGTTGTGTCTCCGTCCCCGCCCCCCATTCACCGTGCCATGGGAGTGCTTCCCTTGTCCGTTGCTGCCGAAGACGGATGCTCGCGGTTGGCTCTGTTGGTCCTGGTGGCCGGCTGTCGGATGCGGTCGCGCTAGGGATGGTTGGTTATTTGGGGAGTTTGAACTGTACCGGTCGTGCTGTCTCACCGGTTTTTTCCGAAGTCTTTGATGGTGCCCCTGGCGCCCTCTGTTGCTATTGACCGGCCTCGTTGTAACTGGGGCAGTGTCTGGTTTTGCTGGCCCGGAACCGTATGACTTTTGCTGTCACTCCGCCTTCTACCGGACTATTTTTCTGACGCTGGCCATTACCCGGGTGAGCTGTGACCGGTGCTTGCATTTGCCGACCTTTTGTCTGGCTGGGCAGTATAGCTTCCGGACTCTTTCTTTGTGATGCAGGGTCTCCCTGTTGCCTCAGTCCATGCCTGATTGACTTGTGTGCAGCGTCAGTGGTGAATCGCCTCGCCCCTTGTAGTATTGGAGGCGTTTGGACTGCTTCCGTGGCTATTGGCTTTATGTCCGGAACTTGTTGCGATGCTTCCGGAGGCGCGTGGACTGCTCCCGGAGGCAGGAGGGCAACGATTCCTTTGGATGTTTCTTGCCATGTCCCTCAGGGCCTTGGACTGGTGTTATTCTGCCTCGGAAGTGGTATTGGAGGTATCACAGGTGGTGGCAACGCTTCATGGCCCATCTTTGGTGCTTCAGGAGGCGTGTTTGGCGCTTCCGGAGGAATGTTCCCTGTGTTGGATGCATCGAATCCTTTTGACCCCGTTATTCTGGGCAGTGAACTTTAGTTGCTACGGCCTCAGATGGCTGGCCGCCTGCTGATGGGCCGTTATGATATTCTCGTCAACTGGTCTATCCCTTCCCCGGCACTCCTATGAACACTTGGCCTGGTTTTGATTTATTTGCTTAAATTGATTAATTGTTGTACTATATTTTTTCTTTTCTAGTAACCTGGTGCTTGTGCTTTCCATAGCCTTTGGGGTTAATGTGGTAGTTATTCAAACATTCTGAACAAATTAATCTTTATTTTCATATATTCTCTGTAGTGTATCTGTAGTCGTCGTGCCGGTTTTGGCTTTGACATACGGCTCATTGCTATACTGGCTTTGTCTTCTGCCATTTTTTATGATTCCTATTGCCTTATTTACACGGCATTTGCTATTATTTTTGTGCTTTCATATACGAATAGTTGTATTTTCTCTTTTTCCGGTGCAAACCTTGGGGGGGGGGGGTGATGCGACTGACCTTTCCGGAGTACACCTTCTGGGCCGTCGCCGCCGGCGTTGCGTATCCCTGTTAGCTGCTGTTTATTTTGTATTGTCTCGGTGGCAGCCGAAAATTTTTATTTCAAGTTGTAGTGTAGTAGTCGAGTCGTAGTACTCAGTTAGTCCGTTAGTTTGTAAGGGCCCAGTATAAGTCAAGTAAAGTCTATCAGTCAAGTCAAGTTGTGTAAGTCGTGCAAGTGGCTCATGTCTGCCAGTGGGGGTCCCACATGTGTGGCCAGTGAGGGTCAACACTATTTTACCCTTCTTTCCTTTGCCACGTCTATTTTTTTGTTTTACCGTTATAAGCCTGTACGTTCTGTGTTTTTATATGCTTCAGGAACGCCGCGCCGGGGCGGGCGGCGGCAAAGGGGGGTATTTTGTGGAATATCAGTCTGTCAGATGTTAAGCCTAAGCGACCAAAATTACAGTAAACTATAAGATTTTACAGTATTCCTACAGTAATTCTATAATATACCTACAGTAACTCTACAATAGTCTGAGTTTGCTTGTGAAGTTGACAATACATGTCGAAAAGTAGTTATACTGTAGTATTGTGACGTAATTTAACTGAAGAGTCAACATTTCAAGCAACAGATGTTAGAATTTGTATTCTTGACAGATGGAATAATCAATCATTTTCAACTGATGTGTAGGGTTGGCTTTATCGATTAGTTCGCACTATATAAGTCTCTGTTGAGAACTAGTTTTGGCAGTTGAAGTTGGGGGTTGGAGTCGGCTAGTGAGTGGGATCCGCCATTAGCATACTATGCTTTGACATGTTTTTCACATTTTGAATTTTATTTCTTGTATTGATTAATTTGTGACAATTCACGTCAGTTTTGCCTAACCGTTTGTTTGGTTTCTATACGATTTTAATCTCGTTTACAGTAAAGTTCACTTTGTATTCTTAAGTGGAGGAGCAAACGCAACGTAACGTTTTTAGCATCGCACGCCTTAGACCCGAACCTGCACGTAGTTTCTTGAAAATACACGAAGTCCGGTCTTTATTTTGGCATTTATACTCACACATAGGACCAAACTTCACAGCACCTAGAGTAGAATTGACTCTCCAACAAAATCGATAACCAGACAGCTTTTTGCTGACGTTGCACCCCCACCTTAAATTTCAAAACTCCCTAAAATTTTAATTTATTCATTTTTAAAACCTTGAAATATTCTTTATACAAGCATCAACCTGATTTGATAAACTAAACGGGTAGATTTGATAAAGTTTCATTACTAAGTTTCATTACAATTTAGTTTTATGAATTAAAACTACAAAGACGACAGGTTTGAAGACTCATGACATCGATTCAACTATTACTTCACCTATTAAACGAATAACTGGCGAAAAATAAAACGTAGAATTGTTTGAGTTATTTTGAAATTGCAGCCAAAACTGTTGGATCATGTGTTGCTAACTTCACAGTCGCTCTGAAAGCTGGTGCAAATCTTCCCCCGGGGGAAGTTTTGCACCGGTGCAAAACTTCCGGGGGGAAGATATGCACCGGTGCAAAATTTCCGGGGGGAAGATTTGCACGGGGGAAGATTTGCACCGTGACACCGGCCCAGCGGGAGTAGGAAAAATTTGGGTGCGGGCTGAGCCGAGCCGACCCGAGCCGGGCCGAACCGAGTACTGAAGCGGGCCGGGCTTCGGGCCGGGCCTGGTGTTTTCAGCTAATGGTTTTGTCATGTTTTCAGTTTCATCAACTTTCGCTGAAAATTATATACTTTTCTAAAACAAATCATGATAGTGCGTGGTATTTTATTTCGAACCGTCTTAACATTTCCTAGCTCTCACCGAACGTAGTACTCGTGCTTACATATTTTTATCCTTATCTCTAAATTGTAAATAAGCATCTGAAATGTTTATTTATTTATTTTTAATATTTGGGAGGTATTCCTTCTTGCTAATTCTTAATTAAGTTCGAGTTATCGTTGAATCATGAGCAGCTAATTGTTCCCTAAACCCAATGAACTGAACAGACGGCTGAACTTAATCACTCAAATTAAACAACAGCTGTGAGAAATTGCTTAAAATGGTTTATGTGACGACTAATAAGATTAGGTATGTGCTTTGCAAAATACAGCTTTTATTTTGAGCAAAGGCAAAAAGATTTTGTAATACAGGCCTGGGCCGTTCCTAAGGCTTATGGACCGAGTCGGGCCGGGCCGGGTGTGAAAATTCAGTCCCTTGAAGGTCTCTGGCGTCCGGCAGTTGTTACGTACTCACTCAAACCTTTATAATGCTGCTCCCTGCGGTCCGTTAAAATGGTAGGCAAGAGTCGAAGAGGCGAAGGTCACGATCGGAAAACTCGAACCCCAAGCAATTCTGACGTACAGTTATTTAAACCACACCAAGGGTAGCCAATGCCGAAGATCGGCCAAGGCTGCACCAAGATGGCGGAAATTCACATGCCCTACTTCCATTCCATTTTGGAGTATCTGCGCAACTGTATGGCAACTCAATGAGAAAGTATTAAATAGAAAGCATTAAAAGGTATGTAGTTCCCCGGCTTGCCAATGGCAGCTCAATCTGCGGGTTCTCTGCTGCTTATAAAAGTAGCGACCTACATTTGAGGTCTTAAGAGGTTATGCGGCTCCTCCTAAAAATCGGTAATTTGCATTTGCATGGTGACAGAACAGGTATGCAGGTACAACATATATGCCAGTCCTTTTGGCTTCTGATATTTGCCTACTGCTTTGGCCAAATGTGTGAAATTGTGGACTGAGCTGAAAGACAAATTTGCGGTTTTTAACTTTTGTATTCGCTCAGGGTTCAGCTGAAACATGTAAAACGCTAAATGCCTCATATTATACCAATAACAGTGACTCCATATGCGGTCCATATGCTAATATTATGAGGAAAATTAGACACTGTATGTAGCTCCTAGATTTGTTATTGGTAACTACTCTGTCCAAGCTTAGTCTGTTGCCTGGAACAGTAGCAACCTACATTCAAGGTCATAAATGGTTAGCCAGTCCACCAAAAATCGCTGATTTTTGCATGATGTTAGGACTGGTATGGAGGTACAACATATATGCCAATGTCCTTTTGGGTTTTGATAATCTGTAGCAAGAGTCTATAATAGAAAGAGTGAGACACTCAGCTCTTCATAATAGAATAAGCTTGCAATATGCTCGACACATTAAGGCCGAAAGCTCGAGGGTGGTACCGATTATCATTGTTAAGCATGTGTACGTGCGTGCCCAAAGTGGCTGTAGAGTGATGTGGTGGGGTGGGGTGGGGACTTAGGCGATTTTGGGTCAAAATTTTCAGAAGTGGTCAAATTTGGTATCAAATGAAAGCCCTATGTGAGCTGAGCAAGTTTTGTCATAGAACTGCGTACCCAAAGTGGCTGTAGAGTGCTGTGGTTGGGTGGGGTGGGGACTTGGGCGATTTTAGGTCAAAAATTGAATTTTTCAAAAGTGGCCACAGTTGTGTCAAATGAAAGTCCTAAGCGAACGGAACAACTTTTGTCATGGAGCCACCCACCCAAACTTGCTGTGCCAAATAACGTCACGTGCCTATGAAACTATTGTCGTTACTTCTTCAACCGGAATTTAAAGGATATATAGACACAGCCAACATGTATTATTCTCTTTTGTGCGGAGCATTTTTGTTACTTATATATATATATATATATATATATATATATATATATATATATATATATATATATATATATATATATATATATATATATATATATATATATATATATATATATATATATATATGGGAACTATAGACGAAACGTATGGTTGATTGTTATAACGGTTTAATTAGTTACTTTAAGCTTTTTTGCGGAAATAAAGTTAATGCTGTAGGCTAAAGAATATGGTAATGAAATCTTTGTTTCGGTGACTAAGTTGCCAAAACAATTTACATCCTCCATTTCTCTTATTGATGTATTTAATGTTTATTCATGGCTCCTAGAGTTTTTCCGCTGACATTTAGGATTTAAAGTTCTTCAGATGGTTCAGCCTTCTTCTTGTACAGAACTCTGGCATGTTCTTCCATACCGTAACTGGGATGTAAATTCGTTTGCATGAAAATGGTCTGCTCCAAATATCCGTTAGATACCAATCTAAATTCTCGGGATATCTAAAAGAAATAAGAATTCGACGAAATTCGACTTTTGAATTCTTGAAAATATACTAATTCATGATATCAGGGATGGACGAAAACTATATTCTACGCAAAATAACGGGAATTAGGAAATCCTGGCATGCTCCCGTAAACCAACAATAGAATTTAAATTAATTCGTGAATTTTGAGCAACTTTTGCTTCTTAAATCCGCAACATTTTAATTAAAGATCATGTAAAATCTATCCTTTTCCAAATCCCTACGAAATTTTTTGGTTATATCCCTGGCAAAGTATCTATCCTTAAATATTTTAGAAAATTACAAGAAATAAACGTAGGTACATGAAATTGATTTAATCCTTACTAACATTTTTCACTCCAATTTCTCTTGAAATAGACATTCTACCAACTTCTTCCAGATAAAATTTTATAAAGCCCCAAAATACTTTGCCAGATTCCACTGTCGTAAATCCTGAAAAATATAGTCATGTTCGACTTACAAATAATAAATAATAATCAATAATAAACTACGTAGACTGAACCGTTTTGCTTATTTTGTAGTAATATGTTTTAGTAAGCAAGTTTTAGTAGTAAGTATTCAGACTGCATATGCGGAAATAGCTCAGTGGTAAGTCCAGTGGCTTTACAGCCTCTTGGCTGGTGGTTCGATCCTCAGCTTGTTCCTACTTTCTGTTTTTTCTGCACTGTATTTCAACAAACTACAAATCTATTAGTCAACTAAATTGTTCTCAGTAAATACTATCCAGAAATAGAGAAACTCAAATTAACTGCACATCAAATCTAGGCCGACTAAAACAGTACCATTGTTTCCTGTAGCTATCATTTTGGCAGTACCCGTATGATCGGCCGTCAAATAGGCGTTCATGTCCAGAAAGTGGTCACGCGTACTGTGGTCCCAGGAAAACGAGCTGAAATTAGGAAATCAGTATCACAGAACAAATTTGGAACCGCTTATTGCAATTGGCGCGTGGACTCGCGTCTTATGTACTATAGTTGGAAGCGTCCACGTGCGTCTCTGAGCCTTCACGTCTATGAAATCACTATGAGTATTCGCGTTACTCACTTCCGTCAATATGTTGAATCACCAAAACACAATGACTCTGCTACAGAGATGAAACCGGGTCACTATTTGCTGACCCGGTGACCCGGTGACCCGGTCGACCCCTGACCCGGTGTGTGAAAGCGTGCAACTCTTTAATGAAACAACTAACTCCTGAATTACAATCCAGACATTTTATAGGTAAAGTCGGTTCGAAGTTTAGAATGAAATATAGTTTTAGTGGTAAGATATTTGGACATAAATCTAGCAGTAAAAACTGGGATGAATAAAATACTAAGTCAAGGATCCTATCTTATTCATTGAATCTTCAGTTCTTTGAAGTTTTTATGACATCTTCCCGGGGCCAATTATACCACAACGTTTGAGTCCAAACCCAGAGAGGGACCCTTTGGGATACCCGAGGAGGGATTTGGGTAAAGGATAGGCGTGCTCTGAGGGTTAGGTGCAACCTTCAGTGGGACCAGATCCTTGAGCTCCCCTTCGTTGACTTCCCGCTCAAAGCTGCACATATCTGACTTCAGAGTCTTGGCCAGATAGTAACTTCTCAACACCTTCCTAGTTTCCAACTAGCTCTAGGGCCTCCTTACTACAGTCATAGCGGAGTAGCACCGTCTTTGAGAGCGTTTCCGAAGCCAGGAGTTGGAGGGTCTCCGGAACAGCAGAGCACGTGGGACCTTCCCAGGGAAAGAACGGCAAGGTTTGGCGGTACTGGTAGAGGGGCATTGGAAGAGATCCAGGCGCACCATGGTTGACACAGGACACACACCACCACCCTGCCCAAGAGTCACATTGGATTCCATCAGGGATGGTCCGCAGGCAGGATCCACAGGGATTTTCTGGATTGGCCATGACAACCAAGGATAGGAACAGCACAGTTAGCAATTGCACAGCTGATGATTTTCGCTGAGCCAGGTTGATCGGTCGCTGAACGATGGCGGGATTGGCAACCAGTAGCGAAGGGGCCCAACTGCCAACTTGAGACTAAGTGGCTTGATGTAACAACTGAAAGTCAGTAGCTAAGAAACCTGACTGACAGCTGCAGGCAGAAAGCGGTTGAGCCGATCCAATCCGCAGATTATGGCTGATGGGCAGGCCGGTCAGTGAGACCGGTAACGAAGAAACCCGGTTCGGCAGCTGATGGGTATGAGGCAGGCAGAGGCAGTGACTTGGAGCAGGCCGAGCCGGTAGCGAATATACCCGGCTTGTCGATTGATTGTTAGGGATGCATATAGGCCGGGAAGCCGGTAGCGATTAAACCCGGCGATTACAGAAAGTCGTCAAATGGCAGAGTCAGATGGTAGCCGGTAGCGAGTAAACCCGGCTGTGCTGATTGATAGCTGATCCACAGGCAGATGACTGGATCCACTGACAGGTAGACAGATCCAGCCCACAGGCAAATGAACAGTCGGTAGCGAATACACCCGACTGCTACGGGCAGATAGATGGAAGATTAGACTGGCAGATATCAAACTAGCAGAGTGGCTGAACAAAAACAGCTCTGCTACCATTTTCCATCCTTCTCCATGTGTTCCTCGGCTCTTCTGAAGTCCACGCTCTGCTACCATTTTGTGAAAGCGTGCAACTCTTTAATGAAACAACTAACTCCTCAATTACAATCCAGACATTTTATAGGTAAAGTCTGTTCGAAGTTTAGAATGAAATATAGTTTTAGTGGTAAGATATTTGGACATAAATCTAGCAGTAAAAACTGGGATGAATAAAGCACTAAGTCAAGGATCTTATCTTATTCATTGAATCTTCAGTTCTTTGAAGTTTTCATGACACGGTGACCCGGTGACCCGGTATTTTTGAAAATTCAGGTTTAAGCTTTGAAAAATTAAAAATACTTATATTGGGGTGCGGTGAGTGTTTTTACCTTTCTGAACATTTATGGTTTCTAAAATAAAAAGTCGGCAAAATTTTTGCTTTCCTTAAAGTAGTAAAATTGGAAAGTAAATATTGCAAGTAAGCCGGAAAAAATCAAAACTGATTTGCACGATATCGCACTCTATGTGATGTGAAGTAAACTGCATAGCTTTTTGAATCAAACAAATTCGAACGAAATATATACTCCGGCAAAGTCATTACTTCATCTAATTCTAATCATGAGCTTAACATTAGCACTTTTTTGTTTCATCATTATTTAGCAAAATATTTTATGTAGTTGTACGGTTGATGGTTTCACTCAACGGACATTATTTGGAAATATTTTTGCTAATAATATATGAGACAATATATGCTATAAATATAAACAATCACAACTGAATTAGTTCCTAAAGGTAGTAAGCCATAACAATTAGAAAAATGCAAAGCAAAACTCAGAATCTGTAAAACCTTGTTTTGTCGAGATTTTCCTTCTTACCGAAACTTGAGACACACAGTCTGACCCCCCCTCCTTCCAAAAGTGATAGCAGTGGCGAAAAATCACTTACAGTAGAGGGAGCATGGAGAATTTTAGAGTTTAAAATAAAAATTTCAGACTCCCATGTAATAATTTTCAATTCTAGTCAACGCAATCATTGTAGTTTCAAACCTAGATCTAAGCTCAACAGGTCACTACAAATAGTATGAGGACACTATACAGCGACAAGCATTTAAAAAACTATACGATTAAGTTAACAATATTTCTATTGCTAGTTTTTGGTAAAATCTCTGAAAAATGTGCTATAACAGTAAAAAATCCCACCAATCAAAAATACCGGGTCATAACCGGGTCAGAGGTCGTGACCCGGTGACCCTGTGACCCGGTCCATATAGTGACCCGAACTGACCCGATGACCCGGTGACCCGGTTTCATCTCTGCTCTGCTAGCCTACAAACCATGTCTGTTTCGAGCTTTAGAACACAGCCATATCGGCACAAATTGTTGGATATATATTAGCAAGAGTTAATAATAGGAAGAGTGCGATACCGTACTCTTCCTTAGAGTAAATGGCCTGTCAGATGCCCGGCACATTAAGGCCGAAGTCTCGGAGGGGGCGTCACGGGTCACAATGTGTTTATATGCGTTTGAACTAAAACGCATCTGATTGGCTAATCCCCTACCTTTGTCAAAATTACGTGTATAAGGAGACCCCCCGAGATCTCGGGGGGGGGCTCAGCTTAACGCTGTTAAGCGTGTGTTTATATGAGTTTGAACTGAAATGCATTTGATTGCCTACTGAGCTTCTGCTACTGAAGAGCACCGATGAGTGTTATGGTAGCTACTAGCCAATCGAATGCATTTCAGTTCAAACGCATATAAACACACGCTTAACAACGTTAAGCTAAGCCCCCCCCCTCTCGGGGGGGTCACCTTATACACGTAATTTTGACATAAGTTAGGGGATTAGCCAATCAGATGCGTTTAATTCAAACGCATATAAACACATGGTTAATTGTGTTAACCGTGCCCCTCTCCGAGATTTCGGCCTTAATGTACCGAGCATCTAGAAGCTAGAAAACACTAGGAAATGTAGGGTGTCGTACTCCTTCCTATCATATACTCTTGATATTCGATACTACATCGCACAGTTGCGATGGTTAAACCGCTAGGGTACAGCGAAACAGCTAATAACAGAGAGCCCGCAAGTTGTCACACTCTCAAGTATTACGTACTCGTGCTGTGATTAAATATATATTTTGAAATAAATTACGTACACAGAAATGGGTATGTAATTATACCTGTAGTTGAGAAATGGCTGCCCGCTTATGGCAGCCACAGGGGCTGGGCGGATTTCAAGGATTTCTCCATAGGTCATTCTGGGAACTGTTTTCCACAAAACTTTCCCGCCAAATTCAGACTCCCATTTTCCCACCAGCCAGTCCAGTTGACCCAACGGCTGGGGCAAAATTGTAGTCGGTTGACCATTCGCTAGGTCAAAAATCAGGAAACCAATTGAAATTAGAATAAAGAAAAGAATTCGAATATTTGAAACCGTGGATTTCAGACTCGCAGAAAACATTTCTTCTCTGTCACAGGTGGAATACAAAATTTTTGCACTGAAAACTGAAGCAATTCTTGCCCAAAAATTATGGTATTATTCCAGTTTTTGTAACTCATAAGTTTTGATGAGAGCAATTTTAAACTGGAAATTTGTCTTGAAAATGCAAACTGTGAATGAGTTTAAGAAATGCAAAAAAAGCATTCAGAAAAGGCTGAAAATTGTTTAAAATTTTCTATTTTCCTCAATACTATCCGGTTTAGTTTTGAGCGATTTTCAAATGCTGCAAACTATAAACAGTTGCCAAGAATGTTCACTATATCTGAACAATTCTAGCCAAGAACTTTCCTTGAGTGCGCCGTTTTAAAAAACTTTTGCTTTTTCAATCTTTCAGCCAACTTTTTCTTCTACCCTCTCTAAACGACAACATTTACATTTTATGGTCACGGCACCATTACGCGATACAAAAAACATAGGTATAACGGCTTACTCTTCTTAATTATGTAACAATAACATAAGATAACATATAATACCTATGTAAGAAATTTTTACTTCCCTACCCCACTTTGGGAAGTCCTTTATCTGGTTTTTGGCGCCTACGCTTCAGCCTATTGACCTCCTTTGGCTAGTTGGAGCAAAATTGGACTTACTGGAACTTCATTTTTTGTTTTCAATATTAATCTTAAATAGTTTTATATTTCTATGATTTCAGTAGATATATTTTCATTTGTCAGTTAAAGCATATCCATCACTATTCTTTCTATTACATTTTGATTACACATCTGTACAAGCTGGCTGTACACAGTTAATTAATCCAAATATATAGTCAATGCAATTCCAACACTGGCCAGCGTCAAAAATACAATCATTATGATGATTGCAGTGCAAAATTTGCGATTTCTTGAGCGCTCCTGAGAACATCGAATCAGATACTGCTGATGTTGAAATGTTAATTCGTCGTGGGGCGATCGCGCGGCCGATTTCTGAAATAGAAAGTGAAACAGTGAATAAATGTGAAAATGCAAACTATAATTTTATATGGAGACTGCACAAATATACCGTTTGATTGTTCAAATTTTGAACCTTTGAATTGCAATTAAACTCGTTCGATGAATGGTTACAAATCGATACGATACGATAGCCAAGAAGAGACGATACGATAGCTGGAGAAAATGTAATCCTCTAAAATTAGAAAAGTCCTTTTGTTTTTTAGAAAGACATTAAGCTCAAAGGCTCCATAGTCCATACCGTAAGCGGAGTCACATCAGTTACTGTTTGCGACCCGGTGGTCACCGTCGGCATTGTAGCATGAGGGGTTTGAGTCACGTGGTTTGGCGAGGAGGAGGGATTTTGATTGGCTGTGGGAGGTGTCACGTGATTTCCGTGCTGCACAACGCCATCTAGTGGATGTCGAGACCTGATCACTCCGTGCTCTCGCTGGACCACTACCTGGAGCCGTGGGATTCTGCTGGTTGCTGGCAGCACAGTCTGTCGAGTTGGATCATTATGTTTGATATCTAAAAAATAAACATTTGAAGATAGAAACAATCTCTGCTAATTGCAGCTGACTGCGTTTATTATTAATTAACAATTAACAATCAACAATAAACGTTTAATTAATTAATTATTTAATTAAGGTTTGATTAATGTTTAATATCCAAAAATTAACATAAACAATTGAAGATATCAATCAAAACATATGAAAATTAATCGTGCCTACAATCATTACTAGTTCTAGTGTTGCTTTGGTGTTGGCACTTGTGATGCTCATTTAGTTCATTTTCGAAAAGTTTAAACTGTGAATGAACAAAAAAAGAAAAAAGAATAAATGAATAAAGTAATTAATAATGGTAAATAAATAAATAAAGAATAAATCATAATTCTAAATCATGTCAGCAATCTTAAAATTTCGGCACATACCTGTAAGATTAATTTTAGGCAATGTGAGACTTTCTCTCCAAGCTGAAGTATAGACAGAACTGCGATCCGGCAACATATAGGGTTTCAGTTCTGAGATGGAAAAGTAGCGCTCAATTGGATGTGGCTTTCCGGAAGGTCCACTTTTGTCCAATTGCAAATTCACGGACTCAGGCGCAAATAGTCGGCCCTGATTAGGTCTGGCGAGCTGTGACGAGGGAGAGGGGGTCTGATTTGGGGTGGTGTAGCGTCGCCAGTGACCTGAAATTAGCCGAAACGAAATGAATATCATACAACACCGATGATTCGATTCGTGGCGGGATTCCAATCCTAAATCTCCCGTTAGCCGTGCGAAGGCTCTACTAGTTTTTCCATACAGAGGCTTCAGGCTTGTTGAAGTTCATATAGCAATGTGTGTTATATAAATGATGAGTAATGTGTTAAACAACGTTAAGTTTGTGTGATCACAAAATCTTTAGTGCTGTAAATAAGCACTAAACCTGGGCCTTTGCGATCACCAAATTAGTTAGTTATGCTAATGATTTGACTTAGAAATGCGAGAGCTAAGTAGTTGGTTAATTTTTATTCCGTTAACGCTCAGTGTTTGAGTCCGGCCGGGTTTTCACCGGCCGGCCGCTGGCCGGAGAGGCCCCTTCAGCCGGCGGGCGGCCGGTGTCGTATAATATTTTCCAACCGTGATATTTTCCCCTATAGGGTATAATATTTTCCACCGTGATATTTTCCCCCCTTTTAGCTATAATATTTTCCCCCCTTTTAGCTATAATATTTTCCCCCTCTAAATGAAACCTAGCCAAAGAATGCAGCAAATTTAACAGGGTCAAGCTTTTCTTCAAGTTGGAATATTTTGATCCTTCCAGCCAACAACTTAACATATTGCTTTCATTTTTCTCCGAACCATGATGAGATTTTGTTTTTAGTTTATTTTTCTAGCTGTTTTCAAGTACTATTCATCACATCCCAGGATAATCCTCAAAAATTTAGATTTACTTGGAGAAAATGTTACTATTATTATTAACCGTAACCATACATTAACAAGGGTACCGAATCCTGAGGGGTGGGGTCCTGTACATACATGTGCTTGGGGGGGTTTGGGGGGGTTTCACCCCCCTCCCAGACCTGAGCTCACCCTCCCCAGAGGGGTCCCGCACCCCCCCCAGAATCCGGATTTATCCGGTAAAAAACCGGAAAAATCCGGTTTTTCGGCGGCCTTCGGCCGCCCTTCACCCCCTCCCCCCAGAACTTCCCCTCCTGCACATGTCTGGTCCTGTACCTGTTTTAGCCCCAATTTTACCTGCCCTTGTACCTTATCTCAAATATGGGGGAGGAACAAAACAGAGAATTTTCACAAAAAAGTGCAATTTTTGCAAATTTTAAGCGGATTTAGCCCTAAATTAGCTGATTTACAGACATTTTAGAGCAAAATAAGCAGTTATTTTACGAGTTTTTGTAAGTGTTTTGACATTTTAAGAAAATTTTGTCTATTGTTGGCTAAACTTTTTATTGATTTTTAGTTTGACCTACCTTTTCTGGTACTTTCCCCTGTGCCTTGTCCCTGATTTTGCAAGCCCTTGTACCGAACCTCTAGTTTTTGAGGGGTCCCATACCCCCCCATATCCCCCTTGTTGAAGTGTGACCGTAACTGTATATTTATACGAATTAAAAATTAAACAATTTTTCTAATATTAATGATAGTAAGCATTTAAACGGCGCTGAAGCAGAATCTCATTATTTCTTTAATTAAAACTTCACATTGTAATTTGTATAAGACTTGTATAAACATAAAATATATACATAAATTTGTATAGGGTAAACTCGTATTGTATGGACACTAGCTTAGTATGGACACCATTTTATTGTAATCGTAATAACTAAGTCGGTGATTGGTCGTTTGAAATAATTTTTGCACCAGCTGAAAGAGCGAAACAAATTCTATTGGCTGGGAAAATTTCAGTAAGAACCGCCTAGAACTTTTCCAGTGACGCTCATTTATGTACCGATTGCTTGCAGGAACGACATTTTGATGAAAATTTTGCGAAAACTTTGACGTCAATTTTCTTAGTCTAAGTTAAATTGTTTCTAAAAAAGTTTTGTATGGAAATGCTCGTAGAGACAAAACATAAAATTTTTTAATTTCTTATTCGAGTGAGCAGCATCTGAACAAAAACTTAATTTTCCAGAACCACAAAAACACAAATTTTTGTATTCTTTGTGAATACAATTTTCATCCGCATCTCTCTGTATTTGTATCTGTAGCTAATTTCCGTACATGTAATTTCTATTTGAACATGTGTATTTTTAGGAATAGAGCTGAAAAATCTATAATTTAGCTTTGCTGTAGAAAAATATACTGTTATTGCAGTTATTTCTAAATCAACGAATAGCTATCGTTCAAGTTATTGTCTGTTTTGCTCCCTATATATACAATAATCATAAAAATTCAATCATCGCATAACTCGTAAGAATCATCGCATAACACATAAGTTCCTTCGAAGAAAAAATTAATGATTTCTTTAATAGATAGTTCAAAGAGCAAGAAGTTCCTTCGAAGAAAAAAATCATGATTCCTTTAACATTAAAATGTATATTTTAATTTTGGTCCATGGTATTTTAGCTGCCATTTCCTTAAAATGTGATTATTCTTACTTTCATAACTATATTTTTCTTTTAATGGCTGTTTTCTGGTCATGCACCACTTACTAGAGCGTCTTAGTCATTGATAAAAGTATTTATTTGTGAAATTACACGTTTTTGAACTAACCCAAGCATTTTTATAGAGCAAACAGCACTAAAACCAATTAGAAAATACGGTGTCCATACTAAGCTAGTGGTGTCCATACATCACCGAGTAAATGTCCGTACTAAACAAGTAACTTCATGTGTTGAAGATAGGCAAAGTGTTTAGTGTCCATACAGTACGAGTTTACCCTATGTCATCAATGGTGAATTTTCTCCAAGTAAATCTAAATTTTTGAGGATCATCCTGTGATGTGATGAACATGTGTTTTAAAACAGGTAAAAATATACTAAAAGCAAAATTATATCATGGTTTGGAAAAAATTGAAAGCAATATTTTAAGTTTTATTGCTGGAGGGATCAAAATATTCCATCTTGAAGAAAACAGAAGTTTCAGAAGTAAGAAACAGCATTAATACCATAAGCATCAATTGTTTACAATATGCAGTAACGGAAATTTTATGAATATTTAGCTGTGACAGACAAGTGCGAAAAATAAGAAACAGTGGTGTAAAAATGCCTAAAAAGCCTGTTAAGGGGGGGGGTCGCTTTGGGTCAAAATCGATAGTCACGGATTTCGCTCATTTTCACACGCAATATAGGAACATATGTTCTCAAAAACAAGACAAAACATTAGAGTTCGAAATCAAACGGTGGCAGAGATATTCAGCTATAAAGTTGGAAAACTTGAAAATCACTGTGATTTGCCCTCCAAGGTCATGCTGAGACAGAACGGCAGCGAAATTTGGATCAACTAATACGGCAAATTAATTCTGTGGGTTGGCTAATATCTTAATACCAAAACGACTCCGGGATATTCATCCATTCGTTCACAGTACATTTTTCAATTGTGAACTGACCATTTTTCATCTAACTGTGCCCTGAAACTTTAACTTGCTCTAACTTTCAGATACTAAATTTCAGACACCTAGTTCTATTAGAAAAGTTGTTCAGCTCATCAGTAGCTATCGAATGATACCCAATTTGTCTATATTTTGGAAATTTCAAAAATTGACTTTTGTGACCTGTAAGCGATCAAAGGAGCCGACACGACAGAAAAGTTCTAACCTGAAGCATTTGCCTTTACCATAATGTCAGGCAGGCATTGAGAGTTTTATGTGCCAATTTTGGTGACTTTCGAGGGGGTAACGAGGGAGAAATTATTAAAAAAACGTGAAAATTGTGCAAATTGATGATTTTTTGCAAAATTAGCACATTTTGTGGCAAGTTTTTTGAGAGCACTACAAACGGTAGAAGTTTTTCGTGGTACAAAAAGTACCAATTTTCCGAAATTTTGATTTGAAAAATCGCAAAAAATCCGACACTCAACAGAATTGTTTCAGAAGGGTTATTTGCACTCTCTGATATGTGCTTAACATGTACAACAAGGTTGCAGCGCGGTATCTTGCATACAGCGAAAAATTTTTCTGCCACAAACTTTTTAACCTAACTTTTTCATTTTCCTATGTTTAACACATGTCGAGGTCACCTTTGAAGGGCTCTACAGCACGATAGAAGCAATATTACGCAAAACGCACCTGTCTTGCTTTGGGGACCCATGGGGACTACAAAATATGTGAAAATAAGCAAAATCGGAGATGGTCGAAAAATCGGCCAAAAAGCGACCCCCCCCCTTAAATTTCCGAAATTTTACAACTCGTAATAACTGTAATAATTACATGTCTAAATTATATGAAAAGCTGAAGATTAAAAAAGCAAAAATTTTAAAAACGTTTTTACAGTTGTTAACAGTTGCAAAATTAACTTATGAAAACAACAATTATTAACGATTTAATAAAAAGTTACCACTTTTTTACACTTTTTAACAGTGTTAAAACAAGTGTAACAAGTTGGCCCCAAAAGGGGCAGTATTCCTTTCTAGACCTGTTATTTATTCAATTACAAAAATTGTCTTCGCTGCTTGGTGTAAGTTAGAAGCTTCATTTTTATGTTACTATTTCACTTGTCTGTTACTTCTTTTGATATCCAATTACTATATTTTTCTCGCTGATCCCCAATCGTAAAGAACAGAGAGAACAGACAGGTTTATACTTGCCATGGCTGAACTTGTCATGTTCAGCGCAAGTTAGTGCCTTATCACCTAACCCTAACGCACCCATGTGTAGCTCTCAAGCTACACTGGTGCTCAAAAATCTGCAACCACTTAGATTGCTGACAGTCGAAGACTGCGTGGAGGCTACCACTTGCGCTGCTTAAATAGGACCCAAACCTAATTTGCATAATCTGAATGCAAAAAAATGACCTAAGCTAGCCCTGTGTTGAAGATAGGGCTTCTAAATGGAGAAATGACTCACTATGCACTAAACATAATAGTTTCCGTTTTATACATTCCTGCTCCAGCAGGAATAATAAAAATTGTTTACTTTTACATGTGAATTAACATTAATTAAACAATTACATAATAACTAAAATTATAAAATTGTTTTCAGAATTTTACTTGCAAATTACCAACATTTCAAAAGCGTTGCTGTTTTGACCCTGTTAAATGTGCTGCATTCTTCGGCTAGGTTTCATTTAGAGAGGAGGCTAGAGATGAGGATTTTGGCTCGCGGCTCGGCTCGGCTCGGGTCGCGCGCCGAGCCCAGCCGAGCCGGCAACAATTTCTCCCGAGCCGAGCCGGAGAATTGAAACTCCGAGCCGAGCCGAGCCGAGCCGACCCTATTGAAAAATTTTAAGTTCACTGTAATTACTTGTGAATTTGTTCAAACCAAATAGCCAACAAATTCTGTTTTCTGTTTTCAACTTTGTCGTCTAACTTTCTGTTTTCCTTGTCTTTATTCATATCTTATTTCCACGCCAACTTAGTTTAAACGTTAGGCTGTGCTTGAAGTAAACTTATGCATGGTGTAGTTAGAAAGAAACATTTTGACAATTATTTCAACGTATCATATTTGGTAAATATTACAATTAAAATTTGCATTGTCTTACTACTGCGGCTTTGGGTTTTTGTAGTAATTTATCACATAGCAGAAAAGGTTGTTAAACTTCTGATTATATACCAGAAATACTTACTATTAATTTAGAGTTTAACATTATTTTGCGTAATTACAATTGACTACGATTATGTATGGCTACGATCGGCAGAGAGCAATTAGAGGATTTGAAATTTTTTTAAAATTTAAAAATAATGCAAAAGAATTCTGAATTTTATTGTTGAGTTCTCAAGCATTTTGCTATTTATCAGATTATGCCTTTTCTGAAGACTGCGGAAAACAAAAAGTTTATTTCTGATTTTTTCGGCCTTTATCCATGGCTCCTTTCCATATTGTATACATAGAATAAAATAATAAATTTTATGCAAAACAAGACGAATGGGTGCCCGCCCACTTTCGTAGAATATATATACATTTGCCAAATATCAATATAAAACCTTATAATCGTGGACTCTGCAGCTCACAGTGTCTCGGCAATAATGGAATTTTGGTGATTCACACTGATACACAAAAGCTAGACAGCTGTTTTCAGGCCTTTTGTCTAAGACAACGTAGAAAATCCACAATTCGGTGTAATCGGTCAAATTTCAAATTTCAAGCTGGGCGAGCCGAGCCGAGCCGAGCCGACCCACTTCAATATTCTTCCGAGCCGAGCCGAGCCGAGCCGGGTATGCCCGCGAGCCGAGCCGAGCCGACCACATTTTCTCCCGAGCCGAGCCGAGCCGAGCCGGAAAATCTCGGCTCGTCCTCATCTCTAGAGGGGGCAATATTATACCCTATAGGGAGAAAAATATCACGGGGGAAAATATTATACGACACCGGCCGGCCGGCTACCGGCCTAGGAGCAGTTTGCAGTGCAGCTAATTATGACTGCAAAGGTATTGATTTTCGGTGTTATGTTAGAAAAATGTAGTTGTACGTGTACACTGATTGTACAAACCAGACAAAAACCAGACGGATTTCATTTTAAGCTTAGTTGCTCTAAATTGTAAATTTCTGAGTGTTGATTTGCATCCCGGCCGCCTCAAACACTAGCCCACATTACATACGTTTAGGATTACTTGTTTCCTCTACTTTCTATGCTCAAATTTACCAGTTTTTTAACCATGCCAACTCTAACTATTCACTGACCGTTCATATAGGTTGGACGAACAGACAGGTAGCTTCCAACGTGTCGATAGGGCGGGGTTACTCTTGGAATCTGCAGCAGTCCATTGGTTATTAGCTCTCGCCGGGGATGAAAGGGAATGGGACTGCAGTTGCGAGCGGCCAACTGCGTATCCGAGTGGGTCTTTCGCATTGATCCGCCAGAGCTCAGCTGATGCACCGGCGACGAGGGCGGCATCAGACTGTCTCTGGTCGGATTTGTGGTCCGACTCGAGTCCGTCAGAAAGTCAATCTCCTCATCGACGCCGGCGACCATGGGAGGCGAGAGAGTTTCTGATCGATGACAGTTCGACCAGGAATCGTCCTGAGTGGAACTGTCATTGATGAGTTCTTTTCGTCGTTTTTCGTTCCGAATTTCCGCAATTTCTGGCGGTTTTCGAATTCTGCGTTGTCGATTTTCGGCTTTGCGCTCTGCTGTGAGTTGAGGGTGGTCCCGTTCTTTTTCGAATTTATTCCCAAAATCACGGCATCTCCGACTAATTCTTGGTTTCGGAATTTCGGGTTTTCCATTCCCATACTGAGCAGGTTCAGTTTCCGTGTCAATAAATCCGAAAATTTCGTCCACCACTCGAGTTGCGTCAGCTTCAATTGTATCTCGATCGTGGTTGGATTTCAAGGAATTTTCCGATTTTCCAGATTTTTCACTCCCAGCATCCGATGAAGAACTCGAAATCACCAAACATGGTCGGGCCGTTACCAAACACGAATCAGATTTTATCATTTTTGCATTTAATTCGTTGATTCTGGCGATTTTAATGTCTGTTGCAGACCTTCGATAGCAAGAAAGATTCGAAAGGGAATTCCCGACCGGGAAAAATTTGGGATCTCTCAAAACCCAATTCCGATTTGTTTGCAGTGATGGAGCGTGCGACTGAAAAATAAATTCTTTGGATGAATTTTTAGCAAATAAATATTAATTAGGTATAATAATTTTATTAATACGTCTATAATAAATTAATTAATTTTATAATAAATAATATTTTATTAATAATTAGTAATAATAATTAATTTATATAATATTTATTATATTAATAATTAACATTTTGTTAATTATTAGTAATTAATACATAATAATAATAATTATTATTACGTCTTAATTATTGTGATAAAGTAAATAGCAATAAAAATGCAAATGCAAATTCATAACACCTTGATAACACTAAATTTGCAGTGTGTTGTGTCCTAGGTAAGCCCGTAGTATAATCTTTGTTTTTCAGAAAATATGGCATAAGTCACAACCTTATTATCCAAATTTCAAGGAGTTATTTCGCGCAAAATTTGTTGTCCCTTTAATATTTTAAAAGAAAAGTCCCTGAGTTTAAGTTACTTTGATCCATAACTTAGAGCTCAATGATGTTCCTATTTAGGAATTGAACTTAAGTTTTTGAATTATTTTAATGGGTTGAAACAGTTACAGGAACAAATCTTCTGCAACTGCAAGAGAACTGGCAGTTTTCAGAAATGGTTGCAAAGAAACTTTTAAACACTACTTAATTTGAATTTAATGTTAATTAGTAATTAATCAAATGGAAAATGAAAACAAGTCCATTTATTCCATCTTTGAGTATCGCTCTTGCTGGATTAGCTTCAGAGGCGAGTGCACTTTTCTATTTCCATCAAAATTTCCAGTAAAACAAATATAGCATTCAGATTTTATAAAAACCTTCTAAATATCCGCCATCAAAGAACGTAATAGACGAAAGAACAAGAAAGAAAACCGATTACTGACTTGTGCTCGAGGATCCAGAAAGCTGTAGGACTTTTTATGATGCATAAATTGAGCCGACGATTCATCCGAACAGGAATAAACAGCTACACAGTTAATAGCCGATGACTGCATTTCAGCACCGAAGCAGTTTAGGTTAAACCTAAGGTTTAGTCAGCACAATATGTACACAGCAGTCTCCCCCGTTATACACACAGCTAGATTTGGCCATATTCGTAGGTACATTGGTTAGCACTTCAGTTCATGGAAGTATTATGGATTTCGAATATTATAGATAGAGCGGGAAATTTGAAAATGAGAGACTTTGGCAACGTGACCTTTATGTTGTGATATAAGAAAGTTTTTATCACTCCTAAAAACATTAAATTTGTAAATCAAGTTTCTCCGTTTTCAGTGCTTTTTATTTGATACTGAGACTTCGTTGCACTCATACAGGTCTCGCTTTTGGTCACTGAAGCAATTTTGGAATGAGAGAGAACAGAAACTGAAATTGGAATAATGGATCTTTTACGCTTTTTCCCCCAGCCCTAACTTTTGATTTTTTCGCGAATAACTATGAAATTTGGTGTGGGTGCATACTGCAGGCTAATGAATTCAAAAATCCAGAAGTTTAAAAATTTTAAAAAAATTTTGAAAAATTTAAAAGTTTAGCTTAGTATCGGGGAACCAAGGGGAACAATTTTGATAGAAATTTTGCTGAAACAAAAAGAAAAAGAAACAAAAACTTTTGCTGAAAATTTGCATACAGAGGTTTTCTGGGGCGCTGAGCGCGAATCTGAAATCCGTTTTTGGATTTAGCTTTTCGTTAGCTCAGTATAGGCTTACATGTTAAGCTTACAACTTTAGCCCATACTGAGCTAACGAAAAGCTGAAACGAAAAACGGATTTCAGATTCGTGCTCAGCGCCCCAGAAAACACCTGTATGCACGTTTTCAGCAAAATTTTTTCAAAAAATTTTTTGGTTCTCCTTGGTTTCCCCTCTTACTAAACTAAAATTTTAAATTTTTTAATTTTTTTTTAAATTTTCAAATTTTTTAATTCATCAGCCTCCAGTATGCACCCATACCAAATTTCAAAGTTATTGGTCAATAAAATCAAAAGTTAGAGCTGGGGGGAAAGCGCAAAAGATACGAAATCATTTAGATTTGCCAACTGAACTGAGCTGTTCCTATGATGTCAAGTTTTCGCCGATTCTCTTGTACATTTCACACACAAACACGATTTCCCATGACTTTTTATCTTATCTTGGTAGTATATCATAATATGATCTCAATTTAGTCATTCTAGCTTTTGAAGTTAGATCTCTTTCCGACTCCCAAAATTCCAAAAGTTGAATATAGTGTGTCAGAATGCACTGCACAAAAAGATACCACTAACGTGAGTGACCTTGAACTTTAGGCATGCAAACACCCAATTAAGCTCAACGTTTGGATAAAATAACGATATTTAAAATACTAATGCTTTTAACAAAATCTGTGTATACGAAGATTCCGATATCAACTATAGTTATTTTAATGACTATAAAATAATTATTGTCAGTTGAAAACTGCCACCGAAAAAACAGAACAGGCATTGGACAAGCAAAAACACAAATCTCAGTAATCACAAAGTGATCAAAGAACCATATCAATTGAATCGAAATCATCCGGTCAGAATTCTTCAAATTCTCCTATTTCCTAAAGTTTTTCAATCTCCAAATCGGTATGTTTAAATGGATAACTAGAATTTGAATTTGTTTTTCTGGTTATAAAAAAGTCACATGCACAACACAAAAATATATGTTTATTTCAAAAAGTATCATTAGTTCACGGATCCGTATAAGTTCGCCCCCTGTCACATTGGTTTCTAAGGCAGGCATAGGTTGCAAGGCGGTTTCTCTGAACACTGGGGGATCTCCCAGGTAAAGTGTTTCTAAAATCGCTCGTTCTTGGGCTGGTCGTAGTCGTTTTCATTGCTAGCAAAGTGATTGACCATGTTTTTCGATCGAAACCGTTTTCTTACAAAAGCAATAACGGGGTGGCAAACGAGGCCGATAAGCAGCCCAACCCCTGCGCTGATGGCCATGTGTAATGAACTGAGTGAGATTAGAATAGAAAAACTTGACCAATTTGATTTGATTTCGAAAGTGGGGTCGCTTAGGTTAGACGTTCAATCACACGGAAGGTTAGCGCGTTTGCCTAGGGAGACAAACTTATGTACCAGATTCCCGAAAGGTGATTTGCCAAAATCGGGGATCTCTACAGCTAACCTGTTAGGGGTACTATTGTGAGTTCGTTTAGGCGAAGAGGGTTAGGCTCTATCCAATCGCACCTGGAGTATGGATAGGAATGTTCTGACGCAACAGGTCAAAACTCTAAGATCAGACTGTTAGTCTTTAACTCTCAATTCAGATCCAACTTACTAGGATCTGAGCAATTTACCCTTTGTGTTCCTGGGAGATCTCACCTGGATCTCTTTTCAGCAGCTGAAATGTAGACTACGATTGGCACGCAACAAGATTAATTTATTAGCCAAGTATGCTATGTTTACAACAAGGGAGGACAGAAGGGTTACACACCAATTATTATTAACAACAACTTGAATTACAACAATGAAACGGTACAGATTACTAGATTTACCAGAGTTGCCAGCCCTGGGTTGGGAAAGGGTTATTTTAAGGGATGAGAGATTACCAAAATATGACTTTACCAAATTAAGGTCTGACCGGTTAATGACTAATTTGCGACTAATTATTAGTCCTCTTCTTCAGGTATTATTACTGGGCACGTTAGGTGTGTTGCGTGACGTGTGTTTAAACTCAAATGTACTCTCTATTAGTCTTTTACAGAGAAACTACAACACAGGTTCAATGTAACAGATAATTAACTAAAATTAATAGGGTGTCGGCTTTAGACAATTCCGGTCTATGGAGTTGGGTGATCCCGTCAGGTTACACCTGCAACCTCACGAGTGGTTAGGGAAGTTTGGATAGTAAACAATTCAGGGGTCGGTCTAGGCGGGGTAGTACCGGGAGATGGCTACAATTATAATTATTAAATAAAATTAAATAACTAAATTTAATGATGGCTTCGTCGGGTTTTCCTTCGATGATTTCTTCAGATTAATTATATCTGTGGCCTAAGCCAGAGACAACAGGGGAGCCTGTGCTCCCAGACAGCTAGTGATCAGGGTGACAATGCAATACATTTTTGAGTAGGTTCTTAAAATGACTTCGAAGCACAAAAACAGTTCGTCAACAGTAACAGGCAAGTATCGGTTTAGTTTTCCCAATATGACCAGGTTCACGGAGGCTATTGTCTCTGCCCTAGACTACAATCTATACAGAACTCCAATTCCCAAGTACCTTCGTCAACTCGAACTGTCCTTGACTGGGCAAATCTGATAATCACTTGATAATACTAATCTTCGTTCACTGAATAATACTGGTTCCAATCGTACTGAAGCTCTCCGGATCAGGTTCCACAGACTACGGATCAGGGCAGGATGTTGGCCTCTCGAAGAACCTGAATCAAATGGGTTAAAACCCATTAGTTCAGAATACAAGTGCGGGAATCAAACCCAGCAACTATTACTCACCTTTAAGGCTTTCAGAGACGAAAATTGAAGCTTTGGTTAATTCTGATTAAGATTTTATTGACAAAACTGGAATTAATGTACTTTGACCACTTTTGCAAAACAAAATGTGACTAATTATGCGTTGTTAACTTAAAATAGATAGAATTTCGCCGAATACGAGTTTTTGGGCGATTTCCTGCATTGGGATGCCGGAAATCGCCGATCCAACGTGTATTCTTTGCAATCATATTCGGTCTGTGCATAATTAGATTTTAGGCGTAAGATTCACGACAGGAAAGCACCTGTTTCCTGTATAACAAGTGTACAAGAATGGAAACGCATATTTGCAAGATTATTCCTTTTAGGTTTATTAGAAGATGGTTTCTTCGTAATCTTCAGTTCTTACGTAATTACACAACATTAATATTCTAACTAGCTATTATTCATATGCTTTTAGGTTTATTTAATGCTTACGTAAAGATATTCACCGTGTGTGCCATTAAATCCCATAATTGCTTGTTTGCATTGATTAACGAGTATAATTTGATGCTTACAGTCAAATTTGGCTAATATTTTCGACGTAAAACGTTTACCCTTTTCGGTAACTAGTTGACATAAAAAGTCTAAACTGTACAGCTAGCATACTGTGCAAAAAATGCGAACTACAACCAAATTAGTAGCCCCGTTAGTGAGAACAATTGAGGGCAAGAATGACAGTTTTAACGTAATTCTTATAATTTGATCAAAACTGACTTTTGCCTTTGTGCTAAAGGCTGTTAAAATGCATGAGTTGTTTTGGCAATGCACTGCAAGAATTACTAGCTCGAGGTGAGTTTATTGGCACGGATCTAGGTAATTTAGCACATATAACTAATACGAGACAATGGACAGACTTAACTAATTTATGTTATAGATTCTGAGACGAAAATTCAGCTCTAAACAGACAAAACAGACCAGCACGAAGTCCTTTATTTGCGATTCGTCCACTCCCTTCTTGCGGGCATACCTACGTGGACGAATCGAGGACCACCTGGTAATGTCAGCTTATCCTGGGGGTCCCCGTGACCCTGGACTAGATTAGCTAGCTAATTTGCATGTTACCCTAATATTGACGTAGGTACTCATTCACACTGTTTATCACACCCATATCCCTCAGATCCGCAAACATTCAACAACAAACACACATTTATACACATTCACACCAATTTCCTGCCTAATACGGGAATCCTAAGGTAAGCTTCACAAGGTTGGTCTCATGCACCTGATGAGGACCGGTGAGCTATCACATATTAAGGTAATCCAGTACAACTGACATTTCGAACTGTTTAGGATACTATCTTTAATTAATATAAGGTTTAATGCGATCTGCAACGTGACAATTATTGCTGGAGCATACTACAGCTTGTTGAGTTTCGGAATTCCTGGATTATCCTAATATTGCTAATTACATCATTAATAATCATTCACTCAACTAACATACATACAGATTTGACAATTCTCACAACCCCTATCGCACAAGGGGAGTTTCCGTGAGTTGTCACCACAATTATACAAAAACATTTATTCCACATACATACAAAGCAGAACATTCTACAGCCATTCAACCAGACATTCTTGAAACTTGGTTAATCTCGGAACCTCACGCTCCATGAGGGGTTTACCCGAATAACCACCTTAGGTACCTTTTTGGGGACACATTCACATCTATATTTTGTAGCACATTCACACTTCTTTCTTGCAAAACATTCATACTTCAATCATACAAGACATTCACACCTCAATTATACAAAACAATCACATTAATAATCATCTAGCTACCTAGACTAACTAATAAACTAAACTTAGGCTCATTTGTGTAAGAAGTTTGTAAACTTTGAACTTTGTTGTGCGCGAGTTTTACAGCTTTGCAATTCCTCAGAATTGCCCATAAAAGAAATTTTGTGGGAAACTTAAACTTCGTAAGTTTGGAAAAAAGGTATAACTTAAATTTTGATGAAAGCCAGTGAGTAATAATTGCCAAGCAATTATTACTAACAACAAAGAACAGTCAAGTAAACTAAATACACAATTAATTAAAACTACGGAAAGTGAGGAAGCCGGCCATTCCTCTTAAAAGACTGCTTGATAATTAATTAAATTAAACATAAAACAACTTAAGTTTTAGGAATTCGCTTTTAAAACACCCTATATTTTTAGCACCTAGCAATTTTAATGCCGACCTAACGCTGAAATAAAAACATAATACTGACAGTAACAATTTTTAGCGAGTTACAGAGCATTTTCTAGAAACATGGCCAGCAACTCCTAGTTGCCGGCTGTGGGGAGTTAATTCTTCTAACTAGCTTAATAATTTCAGAGCCGTAATTAAGGGGCTCTCTAACTCAGAACTATGGATTTGGGGTCCCACTCATAATCCATGAAAACTACAAAAAATAACCCCAAAAGTGACAACTAAAAAGAACATTTTTGGCCATAAGGCCGTGGCTTGACTGGCGAAAAGAAAACGAAAACGAGAAAAGTAAAAAGAAGAGAAAAATGGACACGTCTCAAGACCTCCATCGCACAGGAGGGGTTTACATGAGCTGTCCCGTAATTTTTGAATTAATTAAATAATAAAATAAAATGCAATAAAACTGGCCCGGAGGCCCAACATGCTATGGAACTAAAAATTGGCCTTAGGCCCAAATGTTACCATAAAAAATCGGGGCTCACTGGCCCAAAAATTCTATAAAAGTTGGCCATGAAGGCCCCAAAATACCATATAAAAAAATAAGGCCCGAAGGCCGAAAAATACAGATTAAAAAAGGGCCAAATGGCCAAAAAAACCCTAATATTTTATCCTAGGTTGTAGATCCTGAGCCGGGCATAAGAGACCCATGTGGCTCCTTAATTTGTAGTGTTCGTGTGTCTTCTTAATCTTCCTTTCTGGCCTGTGGGCCAGAAAGGTCCCTAAAAAGCGTCCTAACGGGGGACGTGTATTGCTATATTCCCGTACCACACCAGTGGTCCGAGAAACAATACACGCCGGGGGAAAGGGGAAAGAAAAGCGACTGCTTTCAGCCGCTGCTAAACGAACACTGAAAGAGTTGAAAATTTTGGGGACCGAGCTGACAGTTTTGCTGACAGCTCGGTGACAGGTCATTAGCGAACTGGGGGCGGAATTTCTCTTTTATTTTAGCCTAAAGCTTCTAGAAAGTTCTAGAACTTTCTAGAAGCTTGCTATCTTTTCCACAGGGCCAGCAGCGGCTGGTTGAGCCAGCTGGGCCATTAAGGACCAAAATTAATGAGATTCGCGAATTATTGCCCCCAACTGACCCTTTTTTGATGGATTTTGGGTGCTGAAATTCTGCAAAACTTTGCAAAATTTTGGTTAACATGTAAACGTAACCAAAGGGGAAATAGCACGAATTTTGGCTTTTGTTTCTAATTTTTACGCGATCTACGTAGGTTACAAAGACTCAAAATGGAAATCTTAATACTCTACGTACTTGACTAGACCTGTTTAGTTAATTTTAGCGATAATTTTAATTGGGGGAAATGAATTACGCCCCCTCCGAACTTTACCTATGTGTTAAAATTTGTATCTTCTTTTCTTCTATTGAGGCGAACTTTTGTTGTCCTCCTTTTGCTGGACTAGGCCCAACAAAAGTTCACCTGAGGACTAGCCTAGCGTACGTAGGAAAAGATGAAAGAAAGAGGGAACAGCAGCGCACCTGGCTGCCTTGTAGTCTGGGAGGTAGACAACCTCCCAGACAAAGAAAGGAGAAGGAAAAAGAGGAAGAAAGTTAGTATAAAGGTTTTTTAGAAGTCCCCTTTTTGGACTTTCCTTTTAAGCAAAGTAAGATTAGGAAATAAAAGCTAATCTTACTAAAACATTTTTGCTTATAACTCACTCAATTTTGGGAGTTAAAACGTGGGGATTGCATTTTTGGAAATGGGAGAAGTTTCTCTTTCATATGAGCCTAAGTTGTATCACAGACCAAAAATTCATTTCTTACGTAATATTTAGCTAATTAACACAAATTAAACCTAACTAACACTAGTTAACATGATTAATAACAAATTAAAACTCTAGAACATTGTAAAACGTGAATTATAGCAAATTAACGCACTTAGGTACTTATTATTTTAATTTCTTACGTATAACCTAATTATGTGATTATTTGGTCAAACCATCTTCCAATATGTGTTATCAGAAACTGAAAAGGGCTTTTAAGACACTGCTGACAAGGATTAGTGTATTCTTTTCCGCTAGAAATGTTGAATTTCTTATCATAGTAATTATTAGTTTCGCTTTTACACCAACACTAGGATTTTTAGGGTTTTACGATTCTTCCGTTCTTATTAGCTTCTAGCAATGGAAGGGGAGAGTGACCGCACCCGGGCCACTAAGGGAAAGGACACCTGTCCTTTCGGAAAGGGGAGTTTTGGAATTGACCTTATTGTTACGATTTTTATTACTTCACGTGTAATAGTTCATTATTTAGACTGATTGATCCAAACTAAGCTTGTAAGTGCCCTTCTCTTGTGTTAATGTTTGAGTAACTTAAGGCTTTTCCTCTCGTATTAGTTGAAAAATGCTTGTTTGGGACTGGCAACTCTGATTTCAACAAGTATACAATGACAATTAATTATGGCTTGGACACAATACTAAAACTAAAACTTAGCATAGGCAAGATCTTTTAGACTCCGTTTTGTGTAGAAACTTCTTTTGGAACGATGACCAATTAGAAACTAGCTTTTTAACCACTTTTAAGCACAAGATCTAAGTCATTCCATTACAACCTCCACAAGAAAAATGGGTGGGATTTCTGCTAGGGGGAATAAACCAAAATGTTAACTCATTTCCTTCAATCACGTTATCAATTACACATCATAACAATTATCCATTACTTCTAATCCATAATTACTAACAATAGTTCTATATAACAGTTCTTCTAATAATCAAGATTAAGACCAATAAAGAGTATTCTACATGTGCTGTGTTTCGTGCTTGACGTATATCCCAGTTCATATCGTTATTCCTTAGTACACTAGCCTTCTAGGGCTTACTAATTGCAATTCGCTATAACATCTGCTCTGCATATTAAACTCTGACTTCTACTTCTTCTCTTTCTTGCAGGTGGGGTCGATCTACTATGGATCCGTTCCGCAACCACCATAACCTTCAAAATGTAAACTAATTTGCATATTCTTTTCAGGTGGGGTCGATCTACTATGGATCCGTTCCGCAACCACTTAACTACACTAATTTGCATATTCTTTTCAGGTGGGGTCGATCTACTATGGATCCGTTCCGCAACCACCATAACCTTCAAAATGTAAACTAATTTGCATAATTTTTTCAATTCAATTTTGCACTGAACACACCTGGTTCAGTATCGGCAGGGGATTTGGGTTCATAAGCGCACCTGGCTTATATTTCAGCATGGGGATTCATAAGCGCACCCGGCTTATATTACAGCATTTATTAGGGGTCGGCCTTCAATGGGCCCGCACCTCCCTAATCTCGTCTCCTTTTCTAGATATCAATATGAAAACTGAAAATATTGGTTATCCATTTACTGTTCCCGTCTCACGTTATTACAATTCCTTCCAACAATACAAAGATCCTCTCTTCATTCAATACCCAATTCATATGATTATCGATCGTTACAGTATAAAAATAAACCACGGGACTGTCTCAAAACGATTCTTCATAAAGATTCCTCATTCTTTTTAACTAATCAACTTTCATATTTAGGGATAACCAATAGGGCACAGTACAAATATAATAATTACAAACACACAACTGGATACTTCCGGTTAGCACATTAAAATCTGATTCAACGCGTTCAGGCTTTCACGATTAATTGTAAACATTGAACTTCTCCGCTTTTTAACATTCTCGAATATTAGCAACTACACTATCAACAAATTACTCCAATTCCTTTTTGGGCTGTCACAAGCACATAACCATTAGATATAATCAATTAATACAACAGACACTTATTATGATCATTCCAACAATCTGTACAACAATACAACTAAAACATTATCAATGCTGACATGATACAATAGAATAATGTGACATATAAAACTACTGAATGACTTATTCAACAAACACAACTTAACGAACTAACTATCATTCCGGATAAAATACAAGCAGCTAAGGTTCTGAACTTGAAAATATTAAACACGTTATTTGTTGCCGTTTTGCGTTTTATAACATTCCTTTTTAGCCAAGCTTCTCTCTCTTCACACAGTACTCACACAAGATTTCCAGCATTACAATTACAATTATAAATCCAACAACATCATAATGAACAGTGTAATAGAATACAATTAGCTATGCTTTACAAGACTACTGCAATTGTTTTTAAATCTTTCGTTATGGTTATTAAACTTTCTGTACAAATAACCGCGTACTATTTTTGGTTCTTTTTTTGAGTTATTAAATACTAACAATCACTTAATTACTTACAAATCTTCACAGTTACTACATTTACAGCAAAATATACTTCACTATTTTTTGTTTTATATGCATATCATATTTTTTTGTATTTTTCGCAAAATAGTACTGTTTATATTATTTTTTGGAACCTTTTTTAACTACAATTCTCTATTGTACAATTAAGTCTAACTGCTCCAGCGAGGGGGAGTGTAGTCTTCCTCCTCATAGTAGAAGGGCTCAGGGGATTCGGTGAGCCAACGCAGGTAGTCCTCCATTTGTTCCTCCAAGGTGGGAGGATCGCATTCTGCGCAAGCGCAAGGGAGGGTATCTGGTGGGACGTTGGTCGGTTCTGGCTCTCGTTCAGGTTCGTTGGCTCTGCAAAGGAGTCGCAACTCCTCGAGCTGACGCCAATACTCTCTAACTGGAATGATGTTGGCTTCCAGACAGCTGCGCAGAGCTTGGATTTCCCGGATGATATAGTTGGGAATATCATGGCGCCAATCATCGGGCACTAGGGGAGGTGCCATACCAGGCGGGGGAAGTGGGTCCAAACTGTCGACCATAGATTCCGGGAGGGATTCGGGTTGAGCCGCTTCGTCAGATCCGGAGTGAATCTCTTCGTCGTCGTCTTCTTCTTCTTCCTCTTCTTCCCGATCCTCCACCTCTGAAAAGTCCTGGTTTAAGGACTTGGGGGGTGTGATGGGAGGGTAGGGGCGAGTCTCATTGATCATAGTGGGATAGTTGGGCTCTGGTCCAAACGGTGGCGGGGGGTAATAGGGCTGTGGATTTCTGATTCTGGGGTCGTTGACAATTTGCAGGATTTGTGTACGCAGATCCTCCAGTGAGATGGCGTACAAGGCCCGGTCTCCTGGAGTGTCGTCCACCTTGTAGGTGTTGAGCAGGAAGATGCGGAAGGCAGCCTGAATATGATCCTGAACTGTAGTATCAGGATGGATGCTGACAGCATTATCTCGGCTGATCTGGGCTATTCTCAGGCGTAGACCAGTATCACCGAATTTGGTTTTGTAACCCGGATATTGTGTGGCAACCGGGTATTTGTCTTCCTTTGGAAACATCTCTAAGAGACGTTCTGCTCCGTAGAAACGGGGCTCATGATGGGGATGTTCATTTAAGTTCTTCAGAACTGTGTAGTTGCCTACCCAATGGGGCACCTTGACTGGACAACGGGTCGAACCTCGCTTTTGACCCGGTTTAGCGAATGGAACTCCACATTGGGGGCAGATTGCCTGACCATCTGACGAGGGAGTACAAGTTGTAGGTCTGTAGCCAAGGTATGGCTGAGCAGGTGGAGGGTTCGACACCGCGGAGGGAGCTGGGGCTCTGTGCCGAATGGTTGGTGAAGGATCCGTTGAGATAGAATATATACCCCATTCCATTAGGGCTTCTCTGACACGGTTCCGTTGGGGTGGATCCATAGGATCATAGGTATTGGGAGGGGGTTGTTTTCATTGTTTTCCATCTGAAAGTAGAAAACACTAATGCCACAGATTAATGAATTCTAGTATGGAATTTTGCGTATGTGTTATGCAGTCTAGCCTGACGTACCCAGTCGAGGTCCATTAGACGCAATATTTCTGAGAGTTGGGGATTTTGGAGCAGTTAGTGAATTCCTCAAAATTATCTTATTTTAAAATCAGCTAAAAGAAATGGTTATTGGATACATGTCTCATGTACAATGCTTAAACAGACAAGACAATATCTGTACATAACAATTTCAAATAAAACAAAAGAATGATACATATCACAGCCTTAGACAACAGTTCAACGGCGTCTGGGCCTCTTCGAGGGCGGTCCATGGAATCGGGGGCGGTCATGTAGGGATAGGGACATTAGCGATGGGACAGAAGGTGACCGCTTCTTTGGAGAGGAATGAGGAACCTTCCTCTTGGGAGGATCAGGGACCTTTCTCTGGGACTCTTTGGCCTTTGAAGAGCCATAGGGTTTGGTATCTGGATGGCGGGGCCGGTAGATGGGGGAGTCCTTGTGAGGCCGTTTACTGAGATAAACGGACAGGGGGACCCGCTTCAGGGAGGTGGCCGTCCAGGACTGAAGAAGCCTCTGGTTGGAACAGAGGGGAAGGGCATAGGTGTGCCCGGTGGGAATGGCCACGGGATCCTGGGGCCGGAAGTGGGTGCCGTCATCACGGAATGTGTAGCATCCCCACACCAATCCGGCCCAGGCAGGATCTTTCTTCATTTGTTTCACGGGATCAACTGAGTCCCGTACATAGACCAATGTCGGCAAGGCCCGGATCATGGGCACCGACTCCATATAGGGTGGAACATCCTTGAACTCCTGATGGAGTCGCATGGCCTCATCCCTGTAGAGGTCGTTGGGACACTTGTGGATGGTAGTGTCAATTTCTGGGACCACCACAATTCTGGTAAGCAGTGGGGAACGGATGGCTAGGGCCACCCGAAGACAGCGGACGGGGGTGGCCTTCGTGATAGGGAACATCAGTGGTTCTGATGTTCCGGCAATTTCTCTGAGGAGGGCCAGGACCTGGGGATTTTGGAGGGCGCATCCTCCAATCACGGCCACTCGGGGGCGCACGGTGTAGATGCCTTCAGGGTCCTTCAGATAGACCCTGAAGAATTCCAGCAATTGGCCGAGCATGTTGGCGGCCTGATGGGAGGCACAGTGGTCGGAGGCCTCCTGATCGAGGGTCTTCTTAGACACCTCCAATTCTCTGAGGCGAAGGTCCAGGAGTTCCTGGTGGATACCCCAGAAGCGATTTCTGGTGGCCTCCATGAGGCGACTGTCTCTGGTCGCTAACAGTTCTTCCTTGAATTGGGGGAGGGAAAACTTGGCAAAAAGGACTGCTCCCATGACGAGGGTTTTGAATGGGTAGTGATAATTGGGATCCATGAGGAGGCGGCTGAGCTGCACATCCGCATTGGCCATCTGTTTGGCCTCCAGGGGTTCACGCATCTTAAGGATCTTGTAGGCGGTCGAAAATGATCCGGTAAGGAAGGCGAGAATCGCCTGGTATAGATTTTCGGCCGTGAAGGCGGCCTTGTTCCAATGGCGGATCATAATGGGGTCGCCCTTGGCATCGCGACCTTCAACCTTTGCGAAGTTGGACAACTTCTTATGTTCGGGGGCATTGCTCCTGAAGTAGATGTAATGCCCAGGGCTATCAGGATGGTAGGGGAGCTGGAATAGGGACAACCTTCTCAATTGTTCAAGGGAATTCTGGTGGATCACAGCGGCGTTGATGTTGTTCATCTAGAATGCAAGAAGAACACATAGGAACAATTGTCGAACCATAACAATCATTCCTCAGCTTGCGACATCGGGCGCATTAAGAAATACCTATTTCTTAACGGATAATTAAGCTATGAAGTGCCACAGACTTTAGCTTATTAAGAAATACCAATTTCTCAGTTTGATTTAGTGATCAACACAGGGACCGTTTACATGTTCTGGCTATAAACCCAAGGATCGTGTACGTGTAGTTACAGTATAAATATACATTTATAGCAGTTAATATCACAAATTATCATCATAAAATAACTAATCAGACATACCATATAATAAGATCAAGAATGAAGGTACAACATTTACATAATTAACACTTGTGTGAGACGGGAAGGAAGGGCATGGCTTACTATTGGCAACTCTGGCTTACACTTCTTGACTAGACTTATTTACAAATTCATGCACATACAACAAACATTGATATTCCCTCAACACAGTTCATATTTCAAAACTTCATTAAATCTTCCAAACCAAACTTTACACAAAATGACCAATTTTTTAACCATTTGTTCATATTTTTATGTTAATTTTCTTCACAAACTTTACACAAAATGACCAATTTTCTAACCATTTGTTCATATTTTTATGTTAATTTTCTTAATTATATTTCTTTTTATATGATTTTCTTGTTATTATGTGGAGAATGATAATTGGAAGTTTATACATAAACAATTTTTGTTTAATTTTGGTATTTAGTAATTAATTTGAAGTTATAAGTTTTAAATTTGCAATAGAGGCTTGTTTAGATGAGCTATTTAAGATAGGTATTTTCTCATAGTGTACGCTAATTAGACTGATTGACTCTTCCAATTATCATTCCTGGGGAGAGAGCTTGCATTGAGTTCTCTCTCCCAAGTTTAACATATTTACAGTTGTTAGTACTAGTATTCTGGGGAAGCAGGTTCTTCTGGATCCTGCGGCCAAGGGGCTCCGGACCGATTACGATTCCGCTCTCGAACTTGTGGGGCTGATCGTGGGTCGGCTGTTCGTCCCTCTGAATAATGCTGTGTTGTTGATGAATCCCTGGAGGGATATCTAGAGCTTTCACGTGGGATTGAGTAATCCAGGGGCATGTGAGCATCTTCCTCATTAAAGTATCCTCCTCCAAATCCGGGAGGTACATTTATTCCGCATTCAGTAGCTCGACGCCTGTAACCTCTTTGTTCTTTAGTAGGGACTGTCTGCGGGACTCGCGGTTGGTTGGCCGTGGATTGAGCAGGAAGGTTAGGGGGTGGTGCTTGTTGATTTTCTCTTGGCAGGTACCGTTCTCCTACCAATGCAGATTGGTACAGATCATACAGACTCTTGGCTTTATCTGGATACATTTCTGTGCGATCACGCACTTCATTTCTTAACCCGGCAATAAAAAGTAAACTAAGGTAAGTGTCGACGGATTTTGCCGTTATTCGTTCGGGATACACTTGTCCGGCATAAGCAAGCAATCGCTCATAGAAACTATCCACTGTTTCGTTCTTCCTCTGTTCAATTGTACTCAGCAATTCTCTCCAAGCACGGAAATCCGCGGGAGATTGGGTTGCCCTGTCGGCAAGTTTTGGTGTTATCTTTCTGGCGGGAGGAGTCTGAACTTCTGCCGCAGAGGTTCTCATCCGGGTTGAGGGGCCTGGTTTATCTTTATAGAGTTCCTCTTCAACTGAGATAGCCAATAGATACAATTCATCTAGTCGACCAGTAGAAATAGGCATTTGAAGGCGTATTTCCCTTTGTAGTCCAATGATGAAGATTCTTCCTAAGCTGATCATGATTGATTCTGAATTGATGTAATCACCATAGACACTATCCGCATAGTCACGAACTCTATGGTAATACTGCTTTATGGTTTCTGATTCACCCTGTTTAACCGGGGGTGAGGAAGTCGTCGATGAATGTGCTTTAGAAGGCCGCGGAGAGCGTGCTCTCGCTCCTTGAGAAGCTTCCGTCTTGACATCCGGCGTATGATGTGGTTGGGGAGGAGGGGCTAGGATTTTTCTTCTGAGGCCCCTTGAGATCATTTCCGATACTCGATGTGTTGTTGTTAAGGGGATTGAGTATGCTGCGGGAGGAGGGGTGAGGTGTATTTTCAACTGTTTTGTAGGCAGGCAAAATTCAAAGGAACCACTGAACTTAGCCAGAACATCAATTCCCAATAGCATTGCCTGGGGTAAGTGAGGGCTAACTAAAATAGCATGAGGGATCGGTGGGTGGTTGGGGCATCCTGGGAAGGAGATAGCTGTTTCAAATTTCTTGGTGATATTCAATTGATGTCCGGTGGCCGAGGAGCTCTGTCGTGGACGTTCTAGATCCGTCAAGGGGAAATTGTGCCTCTGAGCTATTTCTTCGGACATCACAGTAATACTGGCTCCTGTATCAAGAACAGCTTCAATTATGATTCCTTGCATAGAAATGTCAATACAAGGTATGGGGAGGATTGTGGGTGTACTTCTGGGTGTGTAGTCGGCTTCATCCATTAGGCACCAGATCCTATCTCTCCTGCCGGTGGATGAATCTCTGGATCGATTACCTTGACATGGTGGCGGGGTTACAGCTCGAGCTCCAGCTCTTCCAATATCTGGGCTTGCAGCGCGCAATGGCGGACTTTCCCGTTCATATGATCCAGCTCGATATTGGTGAAGTTGGTGAAATGGTTCATTTCCTTGATGTTCCTCTTCTGGTCCAGACAATAGCGGTCTTCTAGGCCTGATAGGGTTGGGATATCCTAATTCAGGAGAATGAGGAGGGTAGGGTGGTAGTGGTTCCAAAGGAATATCTTCAAATCTCAGCTGTCCTCTTCCAGGAGTATGTGCATAGGAACGAGGCCTAGCTCCTCTAACTCTTCCTTCTGTGACGGCGTGTATTGGATGCAATGGTCCTCCAAGCAGAGGTGACCGGCTACGCAATTCGGATGGGCTTGAGCTGTCAGGAGGTGACGTTGGAGGCGAAGTTGGAGTTCTTTGCGTTCCTGTTCCCAGTCTACTCAGTCTTTGTCCCAATCCGAAACACGATCCGCGCATTCGTTGGAGAAGATTTTCCCTGAATTCACTCATACACGGGGAAAACCAAATGGTAACAATTATTCCCACCGCAACCAGGATAAGAATGATTATGAAACCAGTCCAAACGTTCATGTTGAGTGGGTGGATGACGAGCGGTGCAGTACGATGATGTTTTTCCAGCAATTTCTTCACAGCTCTGTTTTCATATTCTGCTCGTTCCAAATCGGTGAATTGGATAGGTACTACACCCAAATCAGGAGCTTCGAAGGGGACTCTGTAGGTAATGAGAGGTGCTGAGTATTGTACCACTTCTATTGCGCTGGTTAGTACCAGATCACCAACTATAATGTGGTTGTAAGTTCCGTGCTCTAGCCATATCACTCCGTTACTGGGGACGGAGATTGTTTCTCCTCGTGACACATGTTGCAGTTGAGGGGTTTGTGTAAGCATAATTTCTGGATGACTAGTTCTGATCAATACACCGGCTGGTGTGGAGGCAAAATCTGTGTCAGGAGTTAGAACTTTCACCATCATCTGTTGTCTACAATTTGCAGAATCGATAGGTGTGGCTGAAACGATGGCTTTAAGACAGGCCGATTGAGGTGTGGAAATTAATGATTCCGGTCCACAAACCCATAAGCCGGGTGATGATTGGCATTCTCCGAGCTTGACTTCAGAAAATTCGGAGCTGCGGTGGGTGACTTCATGCCTAACGAAACGCGGAACTGGCGCCTTCATCTGAGCGTGATTTGAGGGATCGTTATACCCAACATTGCTGACCTCATAGATGGGTGCGACGTCTTCTCGTGTGGGAGTGGGTATTTCCATAATAAATCCAAAAAGTAGTTTTCTGATGTCCATTCGTACAGGATATATCTTTCCAAATCTGTAAATCAGGCTAGGCTCGTCCCTCAGGATTGTTTGGTTAAGCTGAGCGTGATTGTTCACTATATCACGGATGATCTTATAGTTGATGAGGCTAGGAGAGATTCGTCCATCCAATCCTGCGGCCATGACGCTATCGATACTGTGCTTAAGGGAATGTTCGAAATTGGACACAATCAACGAGTAATGCACCTGAGTACTCAGGGTCAAAGCTTCACATCGAGCAGCATTGATCAATCCGAGCAGTTCCTGTAACGAGTAATGCATGAAAGCATAGACCTGTTCATTTGTTTCGACTATCTTTTCCAAAGCTTCGGTATGAGCGATTACTTGTTCGTCCAATTTCTGAGTTGCTTCAATAATGGCGTCGACTTTGTCTTTTATGGATCCTAGATTAACAGTGTTGGATATGGACATACCAAGTCCAATTATGCCAATAATGGTCCCAACGGCTCGCTTAGATCTCTGGAGAGGGAATTTAGACTTTACATGTTGGTACCCATGATCCGCATATAGGGATTCATTATAATCCTGATATTTGGGTTGTGAGGTGTTACACAGGATAGGGCTTTTGTCGCAGATGATCTTCATTACGGATGAATAATACCTGGTGTTAAGTATTCCACTATACATCTCGTGGTATTCCTCAGTGATTTTGTTGATTAGCTGATTCAGGTGGAGTTCATGTGGGCAGTCACGGAGCCAGTTATTCACACGTTGTCCATATGTAGTACAGGCCTGGCAATGTTCCCTCATTTGCTTAGTAGCATTGGCGTAGGGTATATTGCATGCAGAGCAGGAGACGCCATTATCCTTTTCAGGATTGTGTCCGCATTGATCACATCTGGACACCAAATGTTCAGGCACTTCATCCGTGTGTTGTTCACAAAGGGCACAGAAAGAAAGCCAAGCTTTCATTCTCTTGGTGCTAGGAGGTTTGGGCATTTTCATATGAATTAGGATTGGGACATATTCTGTTTTGGTGTAGGTTGCCATCAATCCTTTAGGGGATAGGGCTAATCCCCATTTGGTGGATACCATGGTGTTCATTGCCTTAGCCTTTTGAGTGAAATAGTCCTCACTTTCCTGTGCCTGGATACAGGGAACCAACATGGCTATCATCAGACCAAAGGCAATCCACATTATTAGGATGGGAAAAGGTAATGAGGTTGAACCCTTCACTTTATTAGGTGGTTTAGGCATAGGGGATTCGTTATGTTCATTCTCGGGGGGAGATAGATCCATACTTTCTTTTTTGGATAGTCGTACGGTCGTGGGAACAGAGCTTGATCTAAGACTATTCTTGCGGTTTGGCGTGGGGGTTCTTCTTTTGGGCATTATCGGAGGATCGGTCGTTCTTCTGACGGGGTGTAGGGCTTCCATTCGGGCTCGGGCAAGTAAGAATTGCTGATATGATTCCCAGCATCGTTCCCTTTCTCTCTTCATCTGCCATATGCGACGTTCTTCCTTTTGGGCGCGCTTTCTCTCTTTGCTCCGAACATCTTTCAGAAGTCTACGGAGAAACTTGATGTCTTGGGGGCAGAGATCAGATTCAGGAATATGAATTTCTCCAATTGCTTTCTTTATCTTCTTGATGACCTTCTTCCTTTTCTTCTTACTCTTCCTATTCTTTCTAGTCTTTATGACGGTGGGCTCGACAGCATTTAGGTTCACTCGGACTTCTCGAGTACGGAGCTTCTTTGTAGCAACATCCAATTCCTCATCTGTATCTTCTGACATTTCTGAACTGGAAGTATCTATTGGACTATCCATAAGATCGTTCTGGATCAACTTTCCTTGAAATAGGCTAAATGCTTTATCCTGGAGTGAGGGGTCAATGTTCTCTTTGTTGTCATCTTTTAGGCCCAACGTCAAGGGGATAGGGGGATTCAATAAGTTTTCGACCCATAGGTCGAGTCTTCCAGCATGAGGAGATTCTTCAGGAGCTTCCAATATATCACTGTCAAGGCAGCAGTAGAATTCCTCATCCGAAACTGATCTTTCCAGTCTTTTCAATATCCGTCTGCTGACTTCATAAATGGCATCCTGATCAATGGGCTTAAACTTACTTTTCCCTGGATTTTTGATGAGATCTGTGATTTGATATTCCAACTGAGGAGGAGATGAGGCTCCACCTTGAACCATGAAGATGCTAGGGTCTAGGACTCGCAGGAGTTCTTCTTCGGTGAGCATTTCTCCAAATCTGTCCAGGACTCTTCGAGCAAATTTCACAACTGGGCCCATCTCGACAGGGGTGGGTTCCGGCTGATATTCTTGTTTTGATTGAGAGATGACAGAGTTCTGAATCTGTGGTTTCCGGTCTTGTTCCGTCTGATTCCGGTCGTCTTGCTCTTTTTGTTCCATTAATTCCTTTTCAGAAACCAAGGGAGCATGCAGTAGATCCATTGCCATACTGCCGTGCGCGAGAACCTTTCGTGCACTTTGCATCACGGTAGGCATATCAATCTGGGGGTTTGGTCTCGGACCTGTAGGAGCTGGGTTGGGATAGAGGGAGATGATTCCATTATCCTGATGACTAAGAATGGGTCCAATCTGTGGAGTGGGGGATAATCCAAGCTGTACTCTGAATTCCCGCACTGCTTCTCCCAAACCAATGGCCAAAACATCTGAGGGAGGGACTGACTGAAACCTGGGGGCAGGATAGGTTTGAGCAAAGTCATGACATCGAGGGCTTCTTCGCAATCCTCGTCCGCGTCCCAATGACCGTCCTCGTGTTTGGTTTCTTGACCGTTCTACATCATAAGGTCCGGGGAATCTTCTCGTTGGTAACTGAGTCACTTGAATTGGCTCATTGGTTGATTGCTCCGGAGAATTTTCCTTTTCTGTGTTTCCCTCAGTAGGGGAGGAGGTGGAAGATGAATCCTGTGAAAGCCTCTGTTTCACATAGGAAGGATAGCCATACTCTATGGTCTGAGGTTCTTCCAATCGGTGAGTGCGAGGATAGGTGACAGACATTGGCTTCTGATACATAGGCAGGGAGTAAAGTTCACGATCTAGTCGTTCAGTCTCAGGATCCACTGAGTCCTTCTCCGCATTCAAAGTATAAGTGGATTTCTCCTTTGGCTGTTCAATCTTCACATAGGGAGGAATAGAGAAGTATTGGCCTCCCAGATCCTTGATTTCTTGTTCCAGCTGTAGAATCTGAGTGGGCAAACTAGAATTCTCAGGCGGGAAGTAGGCAGTTTTCCTTTCTGGTTCAGCTCCAATGACTTGGACCATGGAAGGGGCATTCCTCTGCTGACCCACGTCAGCAAATCTGGATCCATATGGTGCGTGAACAGCTTCGGCAGCATCTCGTCCATCGTTTCTGTTCCACTGAGGTCTGGGCTGCGGATATTGCTGTTGCTGTCCTGGAGGTCCATTTCGGGGTGGATATCTATCATTATAGTTCCGATTCATTCCATTTCCATTCCTTGGGTACCTGGACTGTCCATTGCTGGGTCGGAAATTATTGGAATTTCCGTTGCTGTTGTTGTTGTAGTTGTTGCGCGGAGGACCTGGATAATCAGTTCTGGGTCGGTAGGCTCCACCTCCGGGTGATCTGCATTCACGCTTTGAATGTCCGGCTCTTCCACAGTTGAAACATCTGAAATCGTTGGGAAAAGGAATCTTGTCGTTTCCTCTTCTAGGAGGAGAGGCAGATTTTGGTTGTTCAGGGGAGGAAATCTTGATTTCTTTTATTTCATTGGCAAGGACAGCTGTGCTCTGGACCAGGGAGCTGATGGTATTTAGAAGGGCGGGACCTGTGAGGTTTGCGCTTGAGACGGCCGCTTCCGGATCCACTTCCAAAAATGCAGGCGTTCCTTCTCCAGGGTAGACACCTTCTGCTTCTCGAGCCTTTTTAAAGGCTTGGGAATAATCTGCAGTGTCCATTGGAACATGCGGCTTGAACTCATTCCGCAATCCGATGAGAAAGGTCTTTAACTTGATGTCCTCTAGCATATCCGGATCTCCTCTGTCTTCCCATGCGATTCGGGCGTATTTCTGCAAACGGAGAGAATAATCCGCGACAGACTCGTGTGGTGCCTGCCTGATGCTGAACAGCTTAGCTGTAGCATGCATATCAGTCATTGGAGGGATCATGACTTCTCTGAGGGCTCGGACAGAGGCTTCCCAGTCGTTCTGTTGCATGGCGCCTCTGGGCATGCACTTGAAAATCTCCGCAGCTCTGCCTCTGAGAGTTGATGAGATGTTCATGACTTTCTGATAATCATCCAAGTTGAGTCGCTGACTGAATCTCTCGTAGTTGACGAGGTGATCATCAAAATTTTCGTGATCTTTTCCAGAATAGGTAGGCATATCTCGGTAGGAGGCGGCTATGGCCTGGTTCTGAATACTATCACGGAGTTGGCCTAGTAGATCTTCAATGTTCCCATTTGGCATCATAGGCACTTGTGGGAATACCAACTGTGGCATCTGCGGATTGAAAGGAGGGGGTGCTCCTGGTGGACCAGGTGGTCCATGTTGTAGGCCCATGTTCGGGGGTCCATTTCCATCTTCATCGGCAGGATTGAACTGATCCATATTTTCTTCTGGGACTGATCTGTAGGGTTTCAGTTGATTCCTTGATAGGGTTAACGTTGATCCTCTCTTGATCTTAATGATGAGATCGTTGGGTCGTGATGTTTCCTCACTGGCAGGTTTCTTCAACAGGATTGTCTTCACAGGATAGGGTTTTCCAACAGGATTGTCTTCGCAGGATTGTCCTCACTGGGGGCTCCAAAAACTGTAGTTTACCGTGTAATGAACTGAGTGAGATTAGAATAGAAAACTTGACTAATTTGATTTGATTTCGAAAGTGGGGTCGCTTAGGTTAGAAGTTCAATCACACGGAAGGTTAGCGCGTTTGCCTAGGGAGACAAACTTATGTACCAGATTCCCGAAAGGTGATTTGCCAAAATCGGGGATCTCTACAGCTAACCTGTTAGGGGTACTATTGTGAGTTCGTTTAGGCGAAGAGGGTTAGGCTCTATCCAATCGCACCTGGAGTATGGATAGGAAGGTTCTGACGCGACAGGTCAAAACTCTAAGATCCGACAGCTAGTCTTAGACTTGAGATTCAGATCCAACTTACTTGGATCTGAGCAATTTACCTTTATTATTATTCCTGGGAGATCTCACCTGGATCTCTTTTCAGCAGCTGAAAGGTAGACTCCGATTTACACGCAACAAGATCAATTTATTAGCTAAGAGTGATATGATTACAATTAAGGGGGACAGAACGGTTTCAAGGCAATTATTAACAGAACAGCAACGAGGATTACAATATTCACAAGAATACAGATTACTCAATTTACCAGAGTTGCCAGCCCTTGGTTGGGAAGGGTTATTTTAAGGGACGAAAGATTACCAAAGTATAACTTAACTAAATCAGAGTCTGACCGGTTAATGACTAATCTGAGACTAATTATTAGTCCTCTTCTTCAGGTATTATGACTGGGCACGTTAGGTGTGTTGCGTGTCGTGTGTTTAAACTTAAACGTACTCTCTATTAGTCTTTTACAGAGAAACTACAACACAGGTTCAATATAACAGATAATTAACTAAAATTAATAGGGTGTCGGCTCTGGACAATTCCGGTCTAAGGAGTTGGGTGATCCCGTCAGGTTACACCTGCAACCTCACGAGTGGTTAGGGTAATTTGGATAGTAAACAATAAAGGGGTCGGACCAGGCGGGGTGGTACCGGGAGATGGCTACAATTATAATTATTAGATGAAATTAAAGAACTAAATTTAATGATGGCTTCGTTGGGTTTTCCTTCGATGATTTCTTCAGATTAAGTCTATCTGCGGCCTAAGCCAGAGACAACAGGGGAGCCTGTGCTCCCAGACAGCTAGGATAGAAATGACAATGCAATACATTTTTTAGAGGTTCTTAAAATGACTTCGAAGACAAAAACAGTTTGTCAACAGTAACTAGGCAAAGTATCGGTTTAGGCGGTTTTCCCAAATAGATTAGGTTCACGGAGGCTACTGTCTCTGCCTCAGACTACTATCTATACAGATTCCAATTCCCAATGTACCTTCAAAGTACTGAACTGTCCTTGACTGGACAAATCTGATAATCAATCAATCAATCAATCACTAATCTTCGTTCACTGAATAATACTGGTTCCAATCGTCTAATGAAGCTCTCACTGGATCAGGTTCCACAGACTATGATCTGGCAGGATGTTAGCCTCTCGAAGAACCTGAATCAAATGGGTTAAAACCCATTAGTTCAGAATATAAGTGCGGGAATCAAACCCAGCAACTATTACTCACTTTTAAGGCTTTCAGAGAAGGAAATTGAGGCTTTGGTTAATTCTGATTAAGATTTAATTGACGAAACTGGAATTAATGTACTTTGACCACTTTTGCAAGACAAAATGTGACTAGTTATGCG
>JASAND010022563.1:0-14521 GCA_030248195.1 Trissonchulus latispiculum | reverse complement strand
GTACTTCGTTCAGTTACGTATTGCTGAGGACGGTAAGGGGGCCGAACTCCTCCGGGGGGGGGGGGGGTCGTTTCGGTGTGTGGGGTTCGGAAAATTTGAAAAACGCGATTGATTCTGCATCAGAAAATGTTTACAGGGGGATTTATCGGAAAACAGGATGAGGGGGGGCCGAACTCCCACCGGGGGGGGGGGTTGTTGCGGTGTGTGGGGTACGGGAAATTTGAAAAACGCAATTGTTTCATCATCAGAAAACGTTTACAAAGGTGTTGTCGGAACGGAGGGTGATGGGGGGCCGGAGTCCCACCGGGGGGGGGTCGTCGCGGTGCGTGGGGTACGGAAAATTTGAAAAACGCAATTGATTCTGCATCAGAAAATGTTTACAGAGGGGTTATCGGAAAACAGGATGAGGGTGGGGGGCGAACTCCCACGGGGGGGTCGTCACGGTGCGTGGGGTACAGAAAATTTAAAAAACGCGATTGTTACTGCATCAGAAAACGTTTACCGAGGTGTTGTCGGAAAGGAGGGTGATGGGGGACCGAATTCCCACCGGGGGGGTGTCGTTGCGGTGTGTGGGGTACGGAAATTTTGAAAAACGCAATAGATTCTGCATCAGAAAACGTCTCCGGAGGGGTTATCCGAAAAGAGGATGACGGGGGGCCGAACTCCCACCGGGGGGGGGGGCCTTTTCGCGGTTCGTGGGGTTCCGAAAATTTGAACAAACGCAATTGTTCCTGCATCAGAAAACGTTTAGTAAAGGTTTTCCGGATAACAGGAAGACGAGGGGCCGAACTACCACCAGGGGGGGGGGTCGTTGCGGTGCGTGGGGTACGGCAAATTTGAAAATATGCAATTGATTCTGCATCAGAAAACGTTTACAGAGGGGTTATGGGAAAAGAGGATGACAGGGGGCCGAACTCCCCGGGGGGGGGGGGGGGGTCGTTGCGGTGAGTGGGTACGGAAAATTTGAAAAACGCAATAGATTCTGCATGAGAAAACGTTTCCGGATGGGTTATCGGAAAACAGGATGGGGGGGCCGAACTCCCACGGCGGGGGGTCGTTGCGGTGCGTGGGGTACAGAAAATTTAAAAAACGCAATTGTTACTGCTTCAGAAAACAAACGTTTACAGAGGGGTTGTCAGAAAGGAGGGTGACGGTGATCGATTTTTCACCAGTCCGGACCCTGGTCAGGGCGCCACAGCTGGCTAGGGACACTTTAGAGAGGTCCTACAATGACAAAAAATGTTCGCCTCGCCACGGGCTTTCATTTGATACCAAACTTGACCACTTTTGGAAAAATCGATTTTTGACCATTTTGGACCGGTCCGGACCCTCGTCAGGGCGCCACACGTAGCTGGGTCCACTTTGGAGGGGTCCTCCAATGACAAAAAATGTTCGCCTTGCCACGGGCTTTCATTTGATAACAAACTTGGAAATTTTTTAAAAATCGATTTTTGACCAGTCCGGACCCTGGTCAGGCCCCACAGCACGCTAGGGACACTTTAGAGTGGTCCTCCAATGACAAAAATGTTCGCCTGACCAAGGGCTTTCATGTGATACCAAACTTGGCCACTTTTAGAAAAATCGATTTTTGACCATTTTGGACCGGTTCGGACCCTGGTCAGGGCGCCACAGGCCGCTGGGACCACTTTGGAGGGGTCCTCCAATGACAAAAAATGTTCGCCTCGCCACGGGCTTTCATTTGAAACCAAACTTGGCCACTTTTGGAAAAATCGATTTTTGGCCATTTTGGACCGGTTCGGACCCTGGTCAGGGCGCCACAGGCCGCAGGGTCCACTTTGGAGGGACCTTCCAATGACAAAAAATGTTCGCCTCGCCACGGGCTTTCATTTGAAACCAAACTTGGCCACTTTTGGAAAAATCGATTTTTGGCCATTTTGGACCGGTTCGGACCCTGGTCAGGGCGCCACAGGCCGCAGGGTCCACTTTGGAGGGGTCCTCCAATGACAAAAAATGTTCGCCTCGCCACGGGCTTTCATTTGAAACCAAACTTGGCCACTTTTGGAAAAATCGATTTTTGGCCATTTTGGACCGGTTCGGACCCTGGTCAGGGCGCCACAGGCCGCAGGGTCCACTTTGGAGGGGTCCTCCAATGAGAAAAAATGTTCCCCTCACCAAGGGCTTTCATTTGATACCAAGCTTGGAAATTTTTTAAAAAATCGATTTTTGGCCAGTCCGGACCCTGGCCAGGGCGCCACAGGCCGCTGGGACCACTTTGGAGGGGTCCTCCAATGAGAAAAAATGTTCCCCTCACCAAGGGCTTTCATTTGATACCAAAGTTGGAAATTTTTTAAAAAATCGATTTTTGACCAGTCCGGACCCTGGTCAGGGCGCCACAGACCGCTGGGGCCACTTTTGGAGGGGTCTCCAATGACAAAAAATGTTCGCCTCACCAGGGGCTTTCATTTGATACCAAACATGGCCACTTTTGGAAAAATCGATTTTTGACCATTTTGGACCGGTCCGGACCCTGGCCAGGGCGCCACAGGAAGCTGGGACCACTTTGGAGGGGTCCTCCAATGACAAAAAATGTTCGCCTCACCAAGGGCTTTCATTTGATACCAAACTTGGCCACTTTTAGAAAAATCGATTTTTGGCCATTTTGGGCACGGTCCACGGTCCGGACCCCTGGCCAGGGCGCCAGAGGGGTCCGGGCGAAACCTACTATAGTGCCCCCGCACCCCACCCCAAATCCCAAATAAGAGAGACCTGCTCACTGTGGATCTTTCTGTATAAGAAGTTAAAGTTGGAGTTGCGACACGGTAGGGACCACCACCATCAGGGTGCCCCCCAGCCAAATGGATAGGTCCTACAGCGAAACTAATGGGCCATTTAGATTCATCATATAGGGGTTCCTATTCCAATACGAAACCTGAGCCCAACAGCTCTTATGTATAGGGCTGCCTACTCCGTAGGCCCAGACCCCCCTTTTACACGTTAACTAGTGACCCCTGGCCAGAAAATTACAGGGGCCAGATTCAAAATTCATATAGCCCATCCAGATAAGGCTCATGGGGCCATGCTCCACACCCAACCTCAGACCCATCGGCCCAGCCCAGATGCAGTTATATCGAACAGAAGGATTGACCATTTTGGAAAAAAACTATCTTCGAAAAAATCGAAATCCTGCTATGTACACAGCCCTATGGGGGAGGCCCTACCTACTCCATACTCATTTCCCCAAAAATGGGGAAAAAGTTGTTCAAAAAAAACCCCATATGGTATAGGAAATCTAAGACCTCCGACCCCTAGGGGGGGGGGGGAAATGGAGAGAAAGTCGTGCATTGAAAAATTGAATCTGTCATATCTCAAAAACGGCTCGGCCGATTTTGCTCAAATTTGCACAGCATGTACCCCTCGTGAAGGGGTTTCTACTGGTACAATATGAAGGCTCTACCTCAACTCCTCCGCCGGCAACAGGGAAAACTATTTTCCAAGAGGCGCAATACGCCTTTTTTCCCTATTCTAGGTAGTGCGCGAATTCCCCATGCCCAATAACCTTTGTATGCAAAATTTCAGCCTTCCAACTATCTCCAGTGGCAGTAGCTTGAACCAGGAACTGGTTCAATTTTGAACCAGTTGAACCAGATCTGGCCAGCCATGGGTCGGATCACCAAAATTACACCACCAGTGAATTCCCCATGCCCGATAACCTTTGTATGCAAAATTTCAGCCTTCTAGCTATCTCCAGTTGCTTGAACCAGGACCTGGTTCAACTTTGAACCAGATCTGGCCAGCCATGGGTTGGATCACCAAAGCTACACCACCAGTGAATTCCCCATGCCCAATAACCTTTGTATGTAAAATTTCAGCCTTCCAACTATCTCCAGTAGCTTGAACCAGGAACTGGTTCAATTTTGAACCAGTTGAACCAGATCTGGCCAGCCATGGGTCGGATCACCAAAGTAACACCACCAGTGAATACCCCATGCCCAATAACCTTTGTATGCAAAATGTCAGCCTTCTAGCTATCTCATCATCATCATCATCTGTAGGGCCTGGCGGAGCGAATACATATAGCCGGACAACCCTAGAGTCGTCCGGTACCCCTTAGGAAGTCCACAACTCCCCTTGGGGATTCCCAGAGGACAGCCAATCCATTGCTGCAATCAAGGTGGAGTCTCCGGGAGGTATCTGTAGCAGGACACTCTAGAATCAGGTGTTCTAGAGTTTCCTCGTTCTGGAGGCAGTCTGGGCAAAGGGGGGATGGGTAGAGGGTGGGATTGACCTGGTGTCGATATTGCGCCAGCAATAGACATTTCCCAGATCTCAGTTGGGACAAAGTTGTTCGTTCGGATTTCAGCAGGCCGGCCTCTGATTCAGGCGGGACTGGTCCTTTGTCCCGGTAGATGGATTTCGAGCGTGGGTGGGACAGTCCTGAATACCACTCTGCGACAGTTTTTCTTCTGATGACAGCCACGGCTGTGTCATAGTCGACAGGTACAGCTTCCTGTCGCATCTTAGCTCCGTTGCGGGCCAGATAGTCAGCTCGCTCGTTACCGTTAGCTATCTCCAGTTGCTTGAACCATGACCTGGTTCAACTTTGAACCAGTTGAACCAGATCTGGCTGGCCATGGGTTGGATCACCAAAGCTACACCACCAGTGAATTCCCCATACCCAATAACCTTTGTATGCAAAATTTCAGCCTTCCAACTATCTCCAGTAGCTTGAACCAGGAACTGGATCAATTTTGAACCAGTTGAACCAGATCTGGCCAGCCATGGGTCGGATCACCAAAGTAACACCACCAGTGAATACCCCATGCCCAATAACCTTTGTATGCAAAATGTCAGCCTTCTAGCTATCTCCAGTTGCTTGAACCAGGACCTGGTTCAACTTTGAACCAGTTGAACCAGATCTGGCTAGCCATGGGTTGGATCAACCACCAGTGAATTCCCCATACCCAATAACCTTTGTATGCAAAATTTCAGCCTTCCAACTATCTCCAGTAGCTTGAACCAGGAACTGGTTCAATTTTGAACCAGTTGAACCAGATCTGGCCAGCCTGGGTTTGCTTTAGGCAAAAATAAGTGAAGGGGGGAGAGTGGGGGGGACGCCCCCCCACTAGTGGGGGGGGAATAAAATGAGCCAAAAATGCTAAAAATGCTGTATAAATAGCCTGTTTTCCACATACACTGCTATAACTATGCTTAAAAGTGCTCAAAAATCAAGTTTTAGCACCAAAAAAGGCGATTTTTCATCAAAAATTTCCGGCGAAGCCGGAAAATATTTCAAAATTTTGACCAAAAATCCTTAAAATTTGGCATTTTCTGGGCACCCTATAGTGAGTGGGGGGGAAGCCCAAAAAAGTGGGGGGACCGAGTGGGGGGAACCCAAAAAGTGGGGGGGGCGGATCACCAAAGTAACACCACCAGTGAATTCCCCATGCCCAATAACCTTTGTACGCAAAATTTCAGCCTTCTAGCTATCTCCTGTAGCTTGAACCAGGAACTGGTTCAACTTTGAACCAGTTGAACCAGGCGAGATACGGTGTCGGCACTATGCTCATCGTGTTCAGCGACTCCGATTTACTATATGTGGGTACTACCCCAAGGCCGAAAAACGCTGTTTTTGCCCGTTTTTAGACTATTTTCAAATTTTCGGACTTAGAAATTTTTCAGCTTGAAGGTGTCCAAAAACGCTATTTTTTCCATTTTTGACCATCTATAAAAATCGAACCAGATCGAAATTCGGAAAAAACATAACTTGCTAAGTACCATTGCCTAGATATTCAAAAAATAGTATAGAAAAACTTTTCCTATGGGCTGTTCGAAAAATCGAGTTAACACAAAATTGACAAAAATCATGCTGAATACAGAGAAAACCCCACTTTCAAACCCGTAAGAGAAAGTCGATTTTTTCAAAGTTCATTTTTTCCGGGCAAGTTTGGTATCATTCGAAAGCTCTTGGCCTGGAGATTTCAAAAATGTATATGAATATTAGCTCTTAATTCCTTCCCGTTAACTAGTTATGCCTAATCAGCACTTTTCAAAATCCGCAAAGTGCCTTTATAGCTCATATTATGGGGGCTCTCCGAGCTCCCCCATGATATAATATATACCTGAACGCCTCCAAAGCCAACAAAGTTGTACAATGTTGAAGCAAAAGAACCACCTTCGGGAAGTCAAAATGGAATTTCAAAAACAACATCCTGTTCAAGAAGACCATAGATAATGAAAAGATAAAGTAGGAAGCCGATGAGACAATTGCGATTCGGCGAGAAGACATCATCTGGATTCGGGGATCCAAAACTGGCTCAGAATCATGATTGCGTCTATGCCCCATTTTAGTCTGAATGAAGTAATATATATTATTTACAATATAAGCGGCGTTATATGAAGGATTTGCCTCTGGTCAACCTCCATAGCCTCACCAGGGAGGGAGGGTTGGGGGGGGGAACTCCCCCAAAATTTCGACCCCCTTTGCACCCCAAAAATTTTCGACATCCCCTCCCCCAACTTTCGGCTATCCTCACCCAACCCCCCCCGCCCTTTTTGGAGCCAAGTTAGCTAAATTTTGCTCAAAAATGGTCATTTTTGCAAAATTTTTCACAAATTTTGACTTACAATGGTTTGAGGTTCCAATTTTGGGGGGATTCGGAGGGGGGTACCCCCATCAATTCCCAGGTCGACCACCAAATTTCCCTCCCCCAACCAAAATTTCCGGTGAAACTATGGTACACCTATGTTCGGGGGAAGGTTAATTCTGGGAGGAGGTAAAGTTTGTCAAAACGTTTTGGGGGGACACCCATACCTGAACGGGAGGTCAAATTTCACTGACCCTTGTGGAAGCAAATTTGGGTACCCCTTGTGAGAGCGACTTTTTTTTGGGGTAATTTTGAAAGCAATTTTTAAGCTATTTTAGCCTATTTTTAGCAAAAAACAGCAATTTTTAAGATAAAAAACGTTTTTTGGACGTTTTTTGGTTAAAAATAGTAATTTCAAGTGAAAAATTCCGGCGAAGCCGGAAACGTTTTGGAAATTTTAGTCGTAAAACCTATTTTTTGGGCAATTTGCTTACCCCTTGTGGCCAATTTTCTTACCCCTTGTGGGCGACTTCGCCGAGGGGGGGGGGAAATTCCCCCCCCCCCTTGTCCACCTGTGGGGACACCCCAAGGTTTTTTATTTAGGCTATATCTAATGCCACGGCCTAAATTTAGGAGTCGATGGCCTAAAGAATACCCAATTGCCCTAAAAATGCCCAATTTTTGGCCGATTTTCGCGCCTTCGGCGCGACTACCCCTCTCCCCCCAGTCGGGGGGGGGCAAAATTTCGGGGGGGGGTTGGAAAAATGGCTGGGGGGAACCCCCCCAATTACACCTATGGTGGGGGTTGGCGCTTGGAAAAAATTTAAGAAGGGTGTGGGTGTCTCTTAGTCAAAGAACGGAGGACTTGCTTGCAAACCGATTTGGGGAAAGGGGATAGAGGCAACAAATGTTTTATGGTGTTGACGAAAAGTTGTTTTTTCAGTCAAAATCAGTTATTTTACAAATTGTTTTGCATTGTTTGTTTTCAAATAGGAATGAAGTTTTCCGTCCAGGCACTTATGTAGATGGGGGGGGACAAAATTTTTGCCTTGGAGGGGCTGAGGAGACCCCAGGGTAAATCGAGGTCGCTGATTTCAAAAATCGAATCGAGAGATCGATCCGATTGATCGATCGATCACCAGAATCGATCGATTGAAATCGATCAAAAATTTTTTGTCACCAATTTTCGCAAAAAGCCGCCCCCAGGGTAATTCGGCTGCGCTGATTCCGAATCCGAGGTCGAAATTTCATGAAAATCGATCGTTCGCCCGCAAAACTCGATTTTCATCAATTTTTCAAAAATTCGTCAATAACTCGATTTTGGCAACTCGAATCGAAATTTCGACTGCAGATTCGGAATCAGCGCCCCCGAATTACCCTTGGGGAGACTTTTCGCGAAAATTGGTGACAAAAAATTTTTGATCGATTCTGATCGACCGATTCTGGTGATTGATTGATCGATCTCTCGATTCGATAAATCAGCTACATAACTCGATTTACCCTGGGGGCACCTTCTCAGCCAAATCGGAGACAAAAAATTTTTTTCGAAACATAAGGGGGGACCAAGGCAAAATTTTTGGCCCCCCATATACATAAGTCCATATACAGTACCCTGCAACCATAAGGTGACAGTTCGTGAATTTGGAAATTCGCGAAGTTTTTTTGAAGTTTTCGCGATTTTCGCCAGAGTTTGCCAAAAGAAGGTTCGCGAAAATCGCCATCGAGGTTCGCGAAGAATTTCATCCCTTCAGGTTTCGCGATCGGATACTGCGATTTTCGCGAAGGTTCGCGAAAATCGCCATCGAGGTTCGCGAAGAATTTCATCCCTTCAGATTTCGTGATCGGACATTTTCGCGAAGGTTCGCGAAAATCGCCATGAAAGTTCGCGAAAATTGTTGATATATACAAGTTCGCGAAAATAGGCTGCGATTTTCGCAAACTCTGGCGAAAATCGCGAACTGTCACCTTATGGTTGCAGGGTACGGTATATGTATACGTATATATATATAGTGGAGTTGGAGATGTTTCCAAAAACATACTAGGGGTGTGTATAGCGAAAAATTGGTAAAATTCATTGAAGTATATATATACCAAAACTCGCTAAAAATTTGCGGAAGATCGAAAAATCTTAACTTTTAACAAGAAATAAAAGATTTTTCCCGGCCCTCACGTAGATTTTTCTTACCAATTAGTTATATATATATATATATATATAAATCAAATTTATTTTATCCTATTAAATGTACGTATATAAATTGTATATATTTGTGTATATATATTTATATATTTATATTTTCGTTGTAAATGAGTTATTTTGTTAGGTTGACTAAATATTTGTGAACGACTGATTTTTATAAAAATTAATTGTACCATTTTGAAATAATGTGTATATAGATTTCTTTCCATTGATACTGCGGAATAGCTAGCCTTTCAACTCCAAATTCCTAACGGCTGTTTGTTTGTGGAAAAACTGCGAAATTCCGCACATCTTTGAAAATTCCATAATTTTTTTGAGAGCTCTGTGTTATGTTCCGCAAAAGTTTTGGCCTTGGGTAGAAAACAGTTCTGGGGGGCCGGGGCCCCCAAACAGTTCTGGGGAGGGGGGCGTTTGGAAAAAAGGCTGGGGAGGTCACCCCCCTCCCCAATTACACCTATGGTAACTAACCACCCCCAGACCTCCGATTATTCAATTAATTTTTATTGATTTGGGGGTGTTGTGCTGATGGCTTTGGTTTCTGTATTTATACACAATTTTTTCCTAAGTCTTTATATCTGCTTTTCTTTTTAAAATTTAGCAAGTTGCCAAAACATAATTTTAAAGATTTTTTGCTTGGTAGTTTGCTAATATTTTAGATTTTTACTGGCTGCTGGAGTCAAAATTTTCAGTGTTTCTATTGAGAATTTTCTTACGATTTACAAACTTTTCTCAGTTTCTCCCCAGACCCCCAGCGTCTTCACTTTTAAATTTTTATTCTTGTAAAAACAAGTAATAAAAATGCTCCTCCGGAGCATGAAAAAGTAATATGGGTGGTGGTGAGGTTGTAAAATCAAGAGAGGACTAGTCTTAAAAATGCTTAATATGTCTGCTACGTTCAAAAAAAGAAGAGGACTAGGTTTTGGGCGAATTAATATGGGCACAGCTTCGCCGAACAACCCATATTCGCGGACTGAAAAAGTTATATACATACGTAGAACATATGTATATATACACCAGTGTTCAGTTTTAGTTACGGTGCGTAAATAATATACAACTATGATAAACGAGTTTTAGTGGAAGCAAACATTTCTTTCGATAAACTCTTAATATTTACTGTGCATTTTAACCATTGATAAGAAAACTCTATATTTCAACAATAATTTCAGGACTCTCTCCGACGATCTTCTAGCGTTACAATCATAGCCTTGGTTCTTTCTAGTTGCTTGCCGTAGTCCAGCACAACCAAATTAATATATAGTTAACGTATATATAAGCAAGCAACTTGCAGCGATTGTTTAACTGCTGGAATTGTTGTTATTGACTGACAATAATGGCATTGTATATGACAATCGCCACGGCGAAGCGTGAAAGCATAAATATGTGAATATGGGTTGCTCGGCGAAGCTGTGCCCATATTAATTCGCCCACAACCTAGTCCTCTTCTTTTTTTGAACCTAGCCCCCATATTAAGCATTTTTAAGACTAGTCCTCTCTTGATTTTACAAGCTCACCACCACCCATATTACTTTTTCATGCTCCAGAGGAGCATTTTTATTACTTGTCCTGCTGCCATTTTAAAGGATCCCTTTCCAGCAATGCGGCAATGGATACAAGGAGCTTGAACAGTGCCGTAGGTAGAGCAGAAAAGTGATTATATAAATATATAGTACCACTGAATTCTCACCTCCGCCCCAAGCTTTGGCCGCTGCAACCTCTGTTTGTGGGTGGTATAAGGAGAAAACTTTTTCTCCTCGCCAAAGACTTCGACAGTGTGCCCATCGTGGTCAGCGACACGGATTTACTATATGGGTACCGCCAGCGCCAGAGGGCCGAAAACCGCGTTCTAGGGGGTTTGACCAGTGGTCAGTAGGCCCCATAGACCGTAGTGACCACTGGTCATTTCCCTCGATTTCGGCAATATGCCCATTGAAACGAGCGTAGTCGATTTACTATATGTGCCCCCAACCAAAACGCCGAAAAACGCCGTTTTAAGGGGTTTGACCACTGGTCAATAGGCCCCATAGACCGTAGTGACCACTGGTCACTTCCCTCGATTTCGGCAATATGCCCATTGAAACGAGCGTAGTCGATTTACTATATGTGCCCCTAACCAAAACGCCGAAAAACGCCGTTTTAAGGGGTTTGACCACTGGTCAATAGGCCCCATAGACCGTAGTGACCACTGGTCACTTCCCTCGATTTCGGCAATATGCCCATTGAAACGAGCGTAGTCGATTTACTATATGTGCCCCCAACCAAAACGCCGAAAAACGCCGTTTTAATGGGTTTGACCACTGGTCAATAGGCCCCATAGACCGTAGTGACCACTGGTCATTTCCCTCGATTTCGGCAATATGCCCATTGAAATGAGCGTAGTCGATTTACTATATGTGCCCCTAACCAAAACGCCGAAAAACGCCGTTTTAAGGGGTTTGACCACTGGTCAAAGGCCCCATAGACCGTAGTGACCACTGGTCACTTCCCTCGATTTCGGCAATATGCCCATTGAAACGAGCGTAGTCGATTTACTATATGTGCCCCCAACCAAAACGCCGAAAAACGCCGTTTTAAGGGGTTTGACCACTGGTCAATAGGCCCCATAGACCGTAGTGACCACTGGTCACTTCCCTCGATTTCGGCAATATGCCCATTTAAACGAGAGTAGTCGATTTACTATATGCGCCCCCAACCAAAACGCCGAAAAACGCCGTTTCAAGGGGTTTGACCACTGGTCAATCGGCCCCATAGACCGTAGTGACCACTGGTCACTTCCCTCGATTTCGGCAATATGCCCATTGAAACGAGCGTAGTCGATTTACTATATGTGCCCCCAACCAAAACGCCGAAAAACGCCGTTTTAAGGGGTTTGACCACTGGTCAATAGGCCCCATAGACCGTAGTGACCACTGGTCACTTCCCTCGATTTCGGCAATATGCCCATTGAAACGAGCGTAGTCGATTTACTATATGTGCCCCCAACCAAAACGCCGAAAAACGCCGTTTTAAGGGGTTTGACCACTGGTCAATAGGCCCCATAGACCGTAGTGACCACTGGTCACTTCCCTCGATTTCGGCAATATGCTCATTGAAACGAGAGTAGTCGATTTACTATATGCGCCCCCAACCAAAACGCCGAAAAACGCCGTTTCAAGGGGTTTGACCACTGGTAAATAGGCCCCAAGGCCGTACTGACCAGTGGTCACTTCCATCGGTTTCGGAGATGCCCATTGAAACGAGCGTAGTCGATTTACTATATGCGCCCCCAACCAAAACGCCGAAAAACGCCGTTTCAAGGGGTTTGACCACTAGTAAATAGGCCCCAAGGCCGTACTGACCAGTGGTCACTTCCATCGGTTTCGGAGATATGCCCATTGAAACGAGAGTAGTCGATTTACTATATATGCCCCCGACCAAAACTCCGAAAAACGCAGTTTTAGGCCGTCTAACCAGTGGTCAATAGGCCACCTAGACCAGTGGTCACTTCCGTCGGTTTCGGCGATATGCCCATTAAAACGAGCGTAGTCGATTTACTATATATGCCCCGAACCAAAACGCCGAAAAATGCTGTTTATAGTTTGTTTTCCCTACTTTGACACTGGGCGAGGAACCACGGGAGCCATGCTGACCAGTGGTCACTTCGGGCGGTATCGGCAGTATGCTCATCGTTTTCAGCGACCCCGATTTACTATATATGGGTACCACCCCAAGGCCGAAAAACGCCATTTTTAGTGACTTTTAGGCCATTTCTAGTAAAAGTGGGACTTAGAAACTTTTCGTGAAAACAGGCGAAAAAATGCAAAGTTTGGGCCCATCTCCAGAAAGCTACAGAGCGAAATTTAAAAAATCCCCCTCGTTACATTCCGCGCATAGTCCGAAATATTCAAATAAAACAAACCAAACCGATCTAGCTGCTAACCTGTGAAAAAAGTCGATCACAACCGAAGTGCCAAAATAGCGAAAGTCCAACTTTGGGGCCTTGGCACAGAGCCGAAATTGGCAGTGTGCCAAAATGACCAAAAAAGGTTGCATGGGAGGACCCTGTCTACCAACATATAATAGTAGTATAGGACCAAAATGCCCATATCGTTCCAACACTGCGCTGACATAAGCACTTCCGAAAAGCGTTATTAACCGAGAAAGAAAAACAAACGCACGGTAACTCCCGCCTAGTGCAAAATTTCGAAGTTCGGAATTTTAACCAAAAGCTGGGGTTTTTTTAAATTTCGGCGTAAATTTGCTCTAAAACTTTGACTTCTTTGCCTTTAACAGTTTAATACTTAAGCCAATATTTGGTTAGACAAATCGAGTTACTGTTCCCTTGATTGAACACATACGTATATAAGATTTTTAATTTATATACTATATATATCAAATCCAAATAGAAAGAAAAGCATCGCATGGTACAACGTGGGCATAGGCAGAAAGTGTATAATCAACTGTAGACGGAAAAGCTGAGAATCATAGGAATATGCGGGGAAGTCTGGGGTCTTGAAGCCTCCATAGAAAGCCAGAGCCAAAACTACGGTAAAAAATTGTCTCAAGAAATTAATTTAGAGCACTCTAGAAATTCCTACTACCGAATTTTTCGGCTGCGTATTTTGGTGCGTATTTTTTGTTTTGACTGCGTATTTTTAAGCTCGACTGCGTAAATACGCAGTATTTTACACAAAAAAACCGTGCTTTATGCCCATATTATGTAGAGGCGCTATCAGCGCCTACATATCTACTTACATGCTTCGACTTTCGATAACTGTTTGTAATATGGTTAGTATTATTCGTCGTTAAATGTTAAAATTCGGTTTAAATACAAGCTAATTAATAAAATTCATTAGTGTTCTTTGAAAAACTAAGAAATGAATTTCGCAATTCTGTACTGTCTGTGGTGCGACCTGGGGGTGACCTAGACTCGGCGAGAAAAAACCCTTGTGCGAGAAAACCCCAAATTTCAAAATGAAAATTTTTCTCACCATTAGCAGCAAAGGAAAAATTCATACATTTCTAGGCTCAATAGAGCCTCCTGATTAATTTGGTATAGATTTTACCTAGGTTTAAACCTTCTATGACGTGGTCAAATTGGCCAAAATCTGACATGGCGCCCATTTCAAGACAAATTTTTCAATTTCATTCAAAAATCGCCAATTTTTCACTAAAATAGGTCGGGTTTAGCTTTAAATGCAATAAAAACGCATTTTCTATGTGATAGGATGTTAAAACTGCAGAAATTAAGCAAATTTGAAATTACCCACTTTGCCTATGTTTACGTGTCGTATTTTTCAAAAGTCAATTGACAAATATTTGCAAAAATGTTGATATTTTTTGATCTAAATATATACAAAATGCCCTGCTCTTTCGAATGGTATTAGTCAAAAATGTTCCTGGCTTAGCGCTCTAGTGGGGGCCGCCCCCATTCGGCGACCTCCCCCATAAATCCCGACTATCCCCCAAACCCCAAAAATTCCCAAATTTACCATTTTTACCCTAAATTTTCAAAACATTATCGCTTCGCCGGATTTTTGACTAAATTTTCGCTATTTTAGCGTAAAAAACACCCAAAATTAGTCATTTTTTAGCGATTTTTAGCAGTTTGTACACAAAAAACCCACAAAAATTCGAAAAAATCTTCGGGCGGAGACCCCCAGAAGTTGAGAAAATTTTCAAATTTCGCCATTAAACGCTATTGAAACATTTAATTCTTTATTAATGATTTATCAGTTGACTAACAACATTTTGTACTTTTTTTATTTGCTATTTTCTACGTTTACTGTCTTGCCCGAAAAGC
>JASAND010022562.1:0-26390 GCA_030248195.1 Trissonchulus latispiculum | reverse complement strand
TTCCCGGATCGATGGTCATATCAGGGCACCACTTTTGAGGGTCACATGGAGGCTTAGTGGTCAATTGGAGGTTTAGTGGGCCATTTTTAGACTTAGAAAGGTCAATTGTCGCAGAAATATATATATATATATATATATATATATATATATATCATATATATATATTCATTCACCTGAAACTAACATTTTGCGGCACTAAAAGCTACCATTGTCATTCTAGATTCTTTCTAGCAAAACTGTAATCAATTCTTTAATACTGCACCAACCAATTAATTATAAATTAGGGGTGCAAAGTTAACGGCTCATGACGTACCAGACTTTCAAATATCATTACTTGATTACAGTACTGACGCAGCTAGGGGGTGGGAACAGTTGGCCTATCATGCTCATTTTCAGCATTGGCTTTGGCTACTGCAGTTTGGATGAGATATCGAGTTCAAAAATTTTGCATAATCTGACCTTGTCGATAGATTAATAAGTATGAATTTGGTTAAAATATACCATGTCAATTTTCGTTTTTTGAAATTTTTTGTTTCTCAAGCTCACTTCTCTGCATAGGGTAGGTATAATATGTTGCAGAAAATGATATCTTGCTTGCAAACTTTCTTTAACGCCAATCTTATTGTGACGATTGAAGTAATTTTCACAAAATCAGTGATGGGTAGTGGTTCGGCGCGCTTTTAAACTCCTTTCAACCTTAACATTGATATGGAAACATAAAGCAAAATTAAATGAAAATTACCACCGGCGTTGAGGGGAGGGATATAATCAATTAATAATCAGACAATTTCGTGTGGTGGAATATTTATGTTATTACTCCACTTAGACTGAAGAATATTGGAAAAAAATAGCAAAGATTTTTAAACTTCAAAATTGTTTAAGTTAAAGTATGCATATGTATCATAATTCCCCAGTTTTCTGAAGTTTTGAACAAATTCAAATCAATCAATGTCAACTGAAAATATTAGAACATATAGAACTGCTTGAAGAACGTCTTTTTCAATTCTTAGATATTGTTGGAATCGCACGAGTATAACTAATAGGTAGGTACAAACGTATTTCATTAAGTTATGTACTTGACACAAAATTTTAAAATAACAAAAAGTCGGGCGGGCCCTTGGCGATTTATAAATCAAAATTTAAGTCTATACTAGTTTACTTACTCTAGGGTTACGTTAATGAGTGGTTGGACTGTATGCATTATGTTTGGTATGAATTTACATAGTCTTGCATTTTCATATACAAGCTAAACATTAGGCATACACTCGCTACACACTGCTTCACTGCTCAATAAACAATAACTTGTATAAACTTGTAGAAATGAACTCAAAATTTATGTTAGGCGATTAAACAATTTAGTGGATGATTCCTGTTCTAGCTCCATATTAAACACTTTTAACCACAGCACAATCAAATATAAATTACTAAATTTTATATTTAATTTTGTTTTACTTTGATTAATTACTTTTAATTAATTATGTAGTAAACCTTAAAAGGCATTCGGAATTAAGCCCGATTCACGATGAAGTGCTTTGTGCTTTGTCTCTTGTGCCTCGTGCTTTCGATTAATGTGTTTTGTGTTTTTTGTGCTTTATGCTTAGGAGACAGTAAACAAAATAGATTCACGATGAGAAAACACAATATCAAAAGCACACGTCACGCAAGCAAATTTGGCCAGTATTCAAAATTTTGATGTTTGAAAAAAGGAAACAAGATGAATTTATTGACGTTTTAAACAATATAATTAATTAAATAATACTAACGATTGTTAATAATAATTAAATATAATAAATTAATATAATTAAATAGTTACAGGCTGCACGTGGCATTCCTAACTTTTGGTATTATTGTCGCCGCTTCATTTTAGATTATTATAAAGCTTACGTCGATTTACTCAACTTTTCTGAATTCAGATTCTTTGGAAATGCCTTTGAAATGATACAAAAGACGCAATTTAAATATTTCATAGTCATCGTCAAACATCATAACTGTTTCTTATCATTACAAAAGTTCCCTATTAGTTCAAACTGCTAATATGTTTCAGCGCTTTCTGCAAGACAAATTAATGAAAATTAGCATCTGAATCAATTTGTGTGAAAGAAACATTTTCAACAAATATTTTCATTCAAATAAAATGCTGATGGGAATTTTTGGTTGATGGGAAAGTTTTCTGAAGGTCTTTGAAATTTTTTTCTAAAAATCCAGAAATTTTGGCGACAATCCCAAAATTTTGCTTCACCAGCGATCCAGGAAAATCATGTCGATCCGATCTGGCCGATTCGATTCGAAATTTCGTCAATCCGAACTGATCCGATCCGACCTGATCCGCCGATCAGATCTACATCACTAACTTCTAACCCTGACTCAATCCTACACTTCTAGCCGTTAAGGTGGTGGCTGTAACGGTGCAGTTTTTCCCCCGGTGTAAAATTTCCCCCCGGAAAAACTACACCGGTGTGGATTTCCCCCCGGAAAAATTACACCGGTGTGAAATTTCCAGGGGGGGGGGGGAAATTTTGCACCAAAGCCAGAAATAATGCAGGTTTCAGTTTATGAATTAAATTTTGCTCATAAATATAGCAACTAATTATGCTTTGATGGTGGAATATGATTAGCCTGAAACGCTAAAATGCCAATAACTCCTATACAAAATCAACTTCATTGAAATATATAATGAATAAAAATTCTTTAAAAATTGCGGGGGCTTCGCATGTGAGTACGTACCAATTGCCTAATTGTTACGCAAATTTTTTTGATAACAGTGCAGGTTACGTATATAATATAAAGAGATCTTGTATACACAGTAATTGGTTCTTTAATTACCATGGTGTATCAATTTCTCATTTAATAATAGGTTCATTAAGGTATGGCAATGTACATACTGCAGAGTTCTGCGAAGCACTATTTGTGTGGTAGCTGACCTTCATTTGATGTATCTGCTGATCTGAACACGCCATGTGTATAAAACATTCTGAACATACCTGATAAAGTTAAGTCGACGTGGACCAATCAGCTACTAACAGGAAAACTAATTACTCTAGAATGTAAGCTGAGTGGCCCACGTCAGCATTTAGACAATATATAAGTCGATGCTTGGACATTTCAGTCATTGTTGAGTTTTGCAAGTAAACTTTGTAGCGTAAGTCTTGTATTATAAGCAGCTCTTAAACTCAACACATCATTTTGGCGCTGCGAGTAGGGTTCGATCGGTTGGCAGCTTTTGATTACAGCGTGAAATATCGCAAAGGTTCCCTAAACGAAGATGCGGACGCTTTGTCTCAAATGCCTCTCCCAGCGAAGACAGAAGCAGTCGAAAACCATCCCCCAACGTTACTTGTCAGACAACTACAGGCCAGTGGTATCTCATTGGACAGCATCAAAGAAGCAACCATCAAGGATCCAGCTCTTCAGACGCTGGTATCCTACATCCGCAATGGCTGGCCAGACAAGTCCAGTTGGTTACCTGAAGCACTGCCGTTCTATGGTTTGAGGCACTCATCGATGCCGATGGACACCTCACACGATGCGATGATCGGATCATTGTTCCTGAAACGATGATCAGAACCACCCTGTCAGTGGCGCATAAAGGACATAAAGGACACCCAGGGATTGTCAGGATGAAGCGGAAAATAAGAGAAACTTATTGGTGGCCAAACTTCAATGGAAGTATCGAAAGATTTGTCCGATACTGCACGGCCTGCCAAGCAAGTGATAAGTCCTGTCCACCTGCGCCATGTCTCAACACAAACCTGTCCCCTCCTAAGGAAGTCTGGAGCAGGGTTGCCATAGACATCGCCGGTCCATTTCATTTCACACCGCTCCGGAAAATGAAAGATCCATTGTAGTTCTTTTGTATCATCATTCTAGCTATCCAGAGGTGCTCCTCACCGGGGACATTACTGCTACAAAATAATAAAATGGTTAGAAGAAATATTTTCCAGATATGGGAGCCCAACGTCTATTCTTACTGACAACGGTCCCCAATTCCGGTGCCCAGAATCCTCACGGTTTCTCTTGGCGCAGGGAATCAAGCACATTAAGTCTCCCGCCTACAACCCACAAACCAATAGGAAAGTGGAAGTCTTCAACCTCTACCTGAAGCGTGGAGCCCAGGCCATGAAGCCTGGCCAAAGATGGTCAGATGCCATACGAGACCTGCTACTCAGTTTACAGGGCTATCGCACCCACGGCAAACAGTCATAGTCCAGCGGAGAAATTCTATGGCCGGGCTATTCGACTACCTTTCCAGCCCACTAAACATATTGACCCGTCCCAAGGTATCACCGAACCGTCGGCAAAAAACCTGAGCTGGCGGGGTCGTACCACAATTGGTTTCTAAGGAACAGGGGACCATACAAGGTGGGTGACGAGGTGAAGGTAAGAAGAGCAGCATGCCTCAAAGGACAGTCGCCCTGGTCTGAACCGTTGGTGGTATCCAACGTTTTGGGGAACTATATTTATGAACTTTCCGATGGTCAGGCTTGGAATGTAAGGAAAATGCGCTGACATTTTTCACCAGGGGTTGAAGCCGAGGATGCCTACACAAGCTTCAGTACCCATCTGCAGTCACCTCGTCGTTCGAACCGGGCGACGAAAGGGGTACCACCGACTCGCTATACCCCAGCATCTTAAAGAGGGGGTGATGATGTATCTGCTGATCTGAACACGCCATGTGTATAAAACATTCTGAACATACCTGATAAAGTTAAGTCGACGTGGACCAATCAGCTACTAACAGCAAAACTAATTTACTCTAGAATGTAAGCTGATTGGCCCACGTCTGCATTCAGACAATATATAAGTCGATGCTGGGACATTTCAGTCATTGTTGAGTTTTGCAAGTAAACTTTGTAGCGTAAGTCTTGTATTATAAGCAGCTCTTAAGCTCAACACATCATTTAATTACCATGGTGTATCAATTTCTCATTCAATAATAGGTTCATTAAGGTATGGTAATGTACATACTGCAGAGTTTTGCGAAGCACTATTTGTGTGGTAGCTGACCTTCTCCTGTGTATGAGAGGAGCAGTTTGGGTTTGATTTCACAAGAAAGAGCAAAAAAGTCTAAGTCGGCACTCGAAGTGCGATCAAACCGTTTCCCACATATGTCATTGCAGTCTTGTAAGGATTTCCAGTTTGCCAGAAAAGTTTGTGTATTACATAACATCATTTGATTACACTTTCTTTCACGTGATAGAAGGAGTCCATCTCCTGATTGGTTTCTTCGTCATCAGCTGAGCTAATCCTTTGAGTGTTTCCTAAGTTTTGAATAAATTACAGACTTTCCTAAAGTCTATCGTAAATTCTTGATTAGCATTAAGTTAAGATTAGTCTTCTTCAAGTCGAGAGGTAATTTGTAACCGTCATAATGAGAAAGCTCCACCTACACCCTCCTGCATTTTTAGGGTCTCTTGAGTGATAGATCGTCTCTCCAACCTTTAGCTTAAGTCCAAGTTCCCCCTACTCTTTCTTAATCAAAAATGAACAGGAGTCCGGAATTGATAGTTCACGCCGATGGATCAAAGGTCAGCAGTTTGTTCGCTTATACGTCATATACGTCATAAGCTGTTATGAAAGACGAAACCGAAGAAATGTATGAAAATGCGTAAAATTTTATTCCAAGATGCTTTTATCCAAGGCCCATCCATTGAAAAAGGTAATTGACGCTCACTACAGATAGCAGTCAAGAGGCGGAGAGACAAAGATCATGGACGTCGACATGATCCCCATGCGCTACCATACTGTTGTTGCAGTTACGCCCAAGGCAGTAATAATGGTTCGTCAGATTACCGCATACTGCCCTCTCTTTGGTAGTAGCAACTAAGATAGCTGAAAGATATATATGTCGACTCGTTGGGTTTATGTGAAGGAGGGAGAAGAGGCGCGCTCTTATATAGGAAAATAATCTGGTAAAGCATCTAATACAAAAATTATATACAAGATATTTCTCTAATAATTATGACAGATGTAGATGTTCCCGTTTGAAATGCTGCTTCAACTTCCCAAAAGCTTCAGCTGACTCACATTGAACTACATTTAGGCTTTACCCTTGTTTAAATACAGTAATATACACAGAGTGACTTTTTCACTTCTTATATTTAGTGCTGCGTTTCTGAGTTAAAGAAGTACAGTATAGTTTGTTGATCTGTAGAAATACTCTAACAAGTTAAAGAACTGGACCATTTTTGAATTCAATTCACCATGCCAGAAAAGCCATTTCTGTTGTAATATGTGATCCGAAGACGAATAATAGTTGTTAATAAATTGAGTTAAGATCCGGGACTTTTGATAGTTACATGATGTCGAAATACGTTAGTCGTTGAAAAGATAACAATTCTTTAATTTCCTGATTTTTTAACTGAATACAACCACAGATCACGCAATTTTGGGTGAAATCAGCTGAAATCTCGGATAAATACCAAGCTCGCCCCGAGAAATTCAAAACTCTAATCAGCAAAACTGGTCGGACCCATGTTTCTATACAGTTTTATTTCTATGTCTACATCCGGTTACCGTACATGACCGGATGCGACTCCCATTTCAGAAAAGTTTTTGGGTCAAGGACCAACATGCTAGAGTATCAATTTATTTGGTATTTTCCTTCGGAACATTTTATCGGTTTAATAACCGGTTACGGGGCAAGATTCTCCTCCTCATGAGAATTCTGAAAATATGTATAAACTTTATATAGGCAGACTTTAATGAACTTTGCACAGGGGCTTGCAGTTGGGTTCCTTCCTTGATGGTCAGACTTTAGCACTGTTTTGTATCTGTGTAACTTTAGACCGTAGAAACAATAAACAAGTAGGTCCCAGAAGGGGCAGTATTCCTTTGTAGACCTTTTTTCCTTATTCAATTAATTGGTTTTATTGAAAGCTCTTCGAAGCGTTGCAAACTTCACGTTTAGTTTACAACTTACTTGACTTCCCTCACAAGGGACAGCTACAGCAGGCCTATGATTGCCATGTCTGGCTGGACTTTGATGTCCAGCGCAAGCTAGTACCTAATCTGAGTCCCTAATGCACCGATGCGCAGCTCCCTAGCTACACTGGTGCTCAAAAATCTGCAACCGTTTAGACTGCTGACAGCCGAAGACTGCGCAACGGCTCTCAGTTCTGCTGCTTAAATAGGTTCAAAAGCGTAATTTGCATAATCGGAATGCAAAAAAATCTGACCTAAGCTAGCCCTGTGTTGAAGATAGGGCTTACGAATGGAGAAATTACTCTCACTACACGAAGCATAGAAATTTCCATTTTATACATTCCGGCTCCAGCAGTCTCGGAAATTTAAACTTAAACCTGCTGCCTAGGTTGGTATATACCTAAGAATAACTGTGGCAGTAACTTATTCCGATTTTATTTGGATTCTATTGCTATTCTGATATGATTCAACGACCCCTAAACAGATTTTAATCTTCTACTAATTTTATTTTACTCTTACTTAGTGCAACGGTAAAGTAAATTATTTTTGTCTTATTCCAGACTAGCGCTATCTACCAATCTTATTTTCATTTGGTGAAATCGGCTGTTAGAATTTTTGTAGTTTTGTTATCAACAAGAACTGTGAACAGCTGTGAAACAAGCACCTAATTTAGCTGCGTGACTAGTATTTAAGTTTGTTTTTCCTTAACTTGGTTCCTAATTCTGCTCTGGGAGCTCTTTCACCTGTGTATTTAAGAAGTAGATTCAGTATCATATTTTACCCAGTTGACGTCAGTAGTTGGAAGCAATATCCATTCATAGAATATTTGAGTAGCTTCATTCAAACTTTCTTGTTCACTTAATTATTTCCGCCATAGCTATGAAAAGACGAAAAGTTTACCACCCCCCTCTTTTTCTTGGACTGTAGGATTCTCAGTTAAGGTGTCATCAAGAGTTAACATATTTTGTGTTAATATTTGTATGTTAAGTGATACAATATTTTGGCAAGACTAATGGCAACTTACAACTGGGGCCAATGTTATAAAGCCACTTAGCCGGGTTAAATCCCTAACCAGGGTTAGAAATCGGGTTATCAATCCTAACCCAGTAGTATAGAAACGGGGTTAGCGAAACCCAGGTATCGCTAGGGGGGGTCAGGGTTAGGGTTAACCCTTAAGCCAGTGTTATAACAAAACCTGAGCCAGTGTTATAACAAAACCTGGGTTTCAAACCCGGGTGAAAATCGGGGTTAAATCATGCAAATCTCAACCCTGCTCTGTGAGGAGGGTTAGACGTTAATCCGGATTAGGTTTTGGATAAAAAAACTAAAGAAAAGTTTTGAAAACTTGCTTTTGAACGTGAAAACACATTTTTCACATTGCTTTTCTTCGTGGTGGACTTTTTTAAAACTTCATTATTACTACAAATTTATTATTCGCAGTTGTTTATGAAAAGGGCTAAAACTGAATATTGGGGTTAGAAATGGGATTAACCCTAAAAATACGCGGGTTAAATCCTTGCTAGCTGATTCCGCTGCTACCTTCAGCTAATTGAGGATAAAAGTGGGTTAAGTAAAAGGATCACCGGGTTAAGTAAACCTAACCCCAAAATGCTTTATAATATTGGGTTAATCCCAGGGGTTAACCTAACCCTGAAATTTCCAGGTTAACCCCAAAATAGACTTAACCCTGATTATCCTTAATCCCATTTTTAGAACATCGGCCCGGGGCCGATGTTATAAAGCGATCTAAATCAACTCGGGTTTCGCTAATGGGGTTAAGGTTAGGTTTAGAGTTTAACCCTAACCCAATGTTATAACCAAACCTGGATTGAAATTGGGGTTAAATCCAGAAACCTCAACCTTCCTCAGTGAGGAGGGTTAGCAGTTAACCCGGATGAGATTGGATGGAAAAACTAATTTACAAATTTTTGAAAATTAAGTGGAATACATTTTTATATTGCTTTTCTTCGTGGTGACATTTTGTGAACTTCATTTTTACTTCTAATTTATCATTTCCAGCTTTCACGAAAAGGGTTCAAAAATTAAGATTGGGGTTAAAAATGGGGTTAACCCCAAAAATAACCGGGTTAAATCCTTGCTAGCTGAGTTAGCTAATTGCACGAGCTATTAGTAATAACAATACTGTAACGGATCATGTGTGTTTATACTAATATTAGATGGGATATTAATTATCAGGGCATTGGAACTGCCGATCACAAATTTGTTGACACTATTTCTGACTTAGGACTAGACCAGCTAGTTTTGGAAACAACTCATGAACGTGGTAACATCTTGGATCTAATTTTTAGCAATGAACCAAATTTAGTTACCAATGTGAAAACCGAGCCTCCGTTTTCTGCATCTGATCATTTGTCCATTACAAGCTATATTATAGGTCTAAATGACCAGGTTAAAGCAAAAATTAAAAAGCGAAATTTTGCAAGAGCAGATTACGATGCTATAAATGGTTTAGCGGCTGCTTCACAGTTGACGATTTCTGGTCTAGCTTTAAAAAGATACTAGATATTTGCGTTCAACGGTATGTGCCTTGGTCTGCTTTGCGTCCTGGTTATGTTGATACTAGACGGTCCTGTGTAACTCGCAAAGCATATCAAAAAGAAAAAGCAGCGTTTAGAAAATTTAAATCAAATCCTACTATCCAGAACCGTCAACGATGGCGATGCCGGTGTAAAACTACAAGAAAATTTAGACAAAATGATGTTCTACGTCCAAATCCTACTATCCAGAACCGTCAACGATGGCGATGCCGGTGTAAAACTACAAGAAAATTTAGACAAAATGATGTTTTACGTCAATAAAATGCAGTATTAAAGTCCAACGATGAAAATTTCATTTGGAAGTTTGTGCGTGCAGAGATGCAATGTAAAGATGAAATTCCGTCTTTAAAATCTGAAACTTCTGAAATGATAACAGGCGATTCTGATAAGGCTGAACTTTTAACAAATATTTAGCTCTGTTTTCAAAGAGGACAATGGAATCCAATTAAACATACCAGCTAGGCCTTAGCTTCTGCATTTATTGGGCCAGACTTTTCCGAGCAAAATGTTTTTGATACAATCAGGAAAACAAAAAACAAACGAAGCTGTGGTAAAGATGGGCTGCCTCAATTTTCTCTAAAAAAATTAGCAATTTCTATATGTAAGCCTTTAGCGACAATCTTCAGAATTTCTTATATTACTGGTAAACTACCTGTGGAATGAAAAATTTCTAAAATAGTTCCTATTTTTAAAAAAGGAAATTGTGCACAAGTTTCGAACTATAGACCAATAAGCTTGTTAAACCCTTTTGGAAAATATATGGAAATAATAGTTGGTTCTGCATTTAAAATTTTTTAGCCACAAATCACGTTATATTTCCAGACCAGTTTGGATTCTTGCCACATCGATCTACAGTTGCTCAACTACTTGTTTGTCTGAATGATTGGACAAAAGCTTTAGATAAATATCAGTCAGCAGATGTCATTTATGTGGACATTGCCAAGGCGTTTGATGCAGTGCCTCACAACAAATTGCTGCAAAAATTAGGCTCAATTGGTGTTTCACAAAAATTTATGCAATGGCTACAGGATTATCTTAGTAATTGATATCAGTATGTCCATGTAAACGGAAAAGAATCGGCTTTACGCCTCGTCACTTCTGGAGTTCTCCAAGGTAGTGTTTTCGAACCAGTATTATTTCAAATTTTTATTAATGATCTAGTAAACCGAGTACATATGTGCTCAATTAAATTATTTGCTGATGACTCCAAATTGTACTTTGCGTTTTCTTCGGATGACCGAACACATACATTGCAACAAAAATTGCACAATGTACAACAATGATTTGACGAAATGCAACTTAGCATTTCAGTTTCAAAATGTGCTGTTCTTCACATTGGTAACAATAACCCTGGTTTGGATTACAATCTTGATAATACACAATTATCAAGCTTTACTGACATTAAAGACCTAGGTGTTAACATTTCAAGTGATTTGAATTCTCACGTTCATTGTTCCAAAATAGCTGCGACAGGAATGCGTTTAGTACATATGATTTACCGTGTATTTGTTTCAAGAAATAAGAAATTTCGGGTGCATTTGTTTACAACATTTATCCGACCAAAATTAGAAAAAATTTTACTATATATTATATATATTTATTATAATTCAATTGATTTTTGTAACTAATTATTAAATAACAAACCTATTTTTTTAATTCAAAATTTTTTTATGAAGGAAATTAATACAACTCCCCCACCACAACAAAACACCCCCTCAAAAAATGCATCAGAATTGTGGAATCCTTATTTTCTGAATGACATAGATATTGTTGAAAGTGTTCAAAGAAAATTTACCAAAAGGTTACCAGGACTGGAAAATGTTTCTTATACTGAACGATTGATAAGACTTGGACTGAAAAGCTTAGAAGAACGTAGAATTTTCAGAGATCTAATATATGTTAAATATCAGCAACCCAGAAAGGTTGAAATCAGCGTAATAATCGACTCTCAACGTCCGGGGATGTGGCGCAGTGGTAGAGCGTTCTACTTCTTAAACCAAAGCTCGGCGGTTCGATCCCCGCCCTGGACACTTTTCTTCACAGCTTTCAGGTCCTGATTTCAACCTTTCACATTTCAACCTTTCTGGGTGCTGATATTTAACATATATACTTTTAAAATTATTCACAAACGATTCAAACTTTTTATACACGAGCTCGTTTGGATGTCCGGAAGCACTTTTTTATTTCTCGATTTGGAATTCTTTACCGGATAAGTCCAAACTTAACACATTTCAAGCAAAGATTGAAAGAAGTAAATTTGAATAGTTTTCTCGGAGGCCGAGCCTTAGAGGTCAACTACCATGGCTAAGCTCGGTCTTTATTGGCAACACACTGTTTTTGTTTATAATAAATATGTGCTTACTTATTCTAGTATCCTGTATTGTGCTGGCAATTAAACTAGTTAGTTAAGTTAGTTAAATTGGGGTTAAAATCGGGGTTAACTCATAGGATAACCGGGTTAACTTAACCTAACCCGAAAATGCTTTATTAAAGGGTTAACCCAAAGGGTTAACCTAACCCAAAAATTTCGGGGTTAACCCCAAAATGAACTTAACCCGGGTTAGCCTAAACCCCATTTTTATAACATCGGCCCCAGGGGTCAATGTTAGAAAGCAGTTTAAGGGGGGGGGGGCTACTAAAGGTTTGCCCCGACTTTGTCAGATTGGCCTACTTTTTGGCGAGGATATAGAGCATGGGTGTGGTCAAAAAAATATCGGGTGCTGAGATCTTAGTTGCCTTCCAGCCATGTGCAGCCGTCGCGTTTATGTGCCCGACCCCCCATTTTTCGCAACTACCAACATAATTAATTAAAAATTTCTACTGACTGCTAGGCCCAAGCTTCAAAGCTGTCATTCGCAAATATGATTTGGCACATATGTCCCTACCTGCAGAAAAATACTAGATGTCTGTATCTTATCTGCATCTAAGGGAATTACTCTTCAAAGTTGAAGTTTCGGCAAAAATTTAAAAAATTTTGGCTAACGAAAGGAAAATTTTATTACTGGTGCGAGCTACAAGGCTGTAATTTGGCATAGAAGGAGGCCCTATAGGAGTACTTATTTGTGCCAAATGGCAAGTGAAAGTGCCGAGTGAAAAAATTTTTATGTCAACTTTAATCTTCAAAAATTTCCTAAAACGCCTTTTTTGGGGAATGGTAGCCCAGAAATCGAAAAAATCAAATTTTTTCAAATTAAATTTTTTTGAGATATTTAAACTCAGCGAGGTCGAAAACACCCCCACAAAAGATTTCAGCTCGATTAGTGAAGGTTTGCGACTTCTATGGCTGCAGAAAGCCTCTACACAAGATCCGACAGACTGAAAATGGCGGTTTCGGCAATTTTTGAAGATTAAAGTTGACATAAAAATTTTTTCACTCGGCACTTTCACTTGCCATTTGGCACAAATAAGTACTCCTATAGGGCCTCCTTCTATGTCAAATTACAGCCTTATAGCTCGCACCAGTAATAAAATTTTCCTTTCGTTAGCCAAAATTTTTTAAATTTTTGCCGAAACTTCAACTTTGAAGAGTAATTCCCTTAGATGCAGATAAGATACAGACATCTAGTATTTTTCTGCAGGTAGGGACATATGTGCCAAATCATATTGGCGAATGACAGCTTTGAAGCTTGGGCCTAGCAGTCAGTAGAAATTTTTAATTAATTATGTTGGTAGTTGCGAAAAATGGGGGGTCGGGCACATAAACGCGACAGCTGCACGTGGCTGGAAGGCAACTAAGATCTCAGTACCCGATATTTTTTTGACCACACCCATGCTCTATATCTTCGCCAAAAAGTAGGCCAATCGGACAAAGTCGGGGCAAGTCGATTTTAGTAGCCCCCCCCTTAACCCGGTTAAATCGTTATTAGAATTAGAAAACTTAGAAAATTAGAAACCCGGTTATCAATCTTAATCCAATAGTATAAGACGGGGTTAGTGAAACCGGGTTTCCCTTGAAAATCTGGGTTAGGGTTGTGGTTTAAACTCTAGCCTTACAATTAGGATTAACCCAAGAAACAATCGGGTTAACTGAAAAAAGTTTTATAACATAGGGTTAACGTCAGGGTTAACCTAACTTAAAAATTTTACGTTTAACCCCAATATATGGCTAACCCGCGTTAGATTTAGCCCCGTCTTTATAACATTGGCCCCAAAATGAGGGAAATTATTATCATAACTTTTACGGGGAAGCTCAGATGTTCAACTAAGCTCAATCGCCGCTCTCATCTCAAGTTGATGATTCCATTGCCCTATAATAAGGAAAGCATTCGTAAAGCGAAGCCTACTTTGGACGGTTAACCGATTGTGGAGTGGCTTCGTATTAATCACTTCAGTCTGAAGTTCAAAAAGGCAGTGATTCGATCTTGTCCTGGACCAACTGCTAGCTTGTCCAAGATCTCCTTGATACAGACTAACAGATGGGTGCGTGAGGCGCTACACTATTCAATCTGTATTGTTAATATCATAATGATAAAATACAACGAAATCCCTATAAGCCAAGGCAATTCAATCAGAGATAGGGCTGTTACAAATTCACTGCTTTCAGGATAATGTGTCATGTTGCAGTTTGCATTGCGCAGACTGTACAATCAAAGTCATTTAGCCCATTTTACAATACAAAATATAAAAGATTGAATTTCAGGAGAATGGAACTCTTTCCTCTTAATTTCAATGTTCACTGCGCTTTTGCAAATTTCGGCAAAGGTGCGCAATTCAAACAAGGAATTAATGTAGCGTAGGTAATAGACACCTAAAGGCGATACTTAAAAAAGTACCCAAAGTTTGTACACATAGAAGTGGTAAGTAGGAGACATTATTTGATGTTTACAATAGGTAACTTCAGATAACATGACGTACCAGTCGAGACGACGCTTGGTTGATTTTTTCGGTTGTCATTTGGAGCAGTTTTGCTTTTAACGACAGATTTTTCTGTAAAGGAATCTGTTAGTTATAAACGATTCCGTTGACTTAAGACTGAGAGAGAACGAGGAAGGGAGTATGTAGGTAGGTCAAATTGATAAAGTTTTGTGACGGTTATTCCGAAGAACCGCGGCATTTTGGATAGAATGTTTTGGATTTAACAATAATAAACCCTATCAGACACTGATTAGAATTTATGTAACATGCTTAGCAAATTTTTGCTCATTGTTCAGATCAGAATGCTTAAACTTGAAGACTCTTTCTGTCGGAACTGGAACTTCTATCTGTAGATCCCAACTCGCAATGTCTATTGAGCTAAAGCTTGATATGGGCCTGTTTTTGACTTCTTGGCAATATCGCTATGCGTCGAAGGCAAATAGCGAAAGATTGTAAGATATCGAGAAGAGGACACAGATAATTTCACATTTAATTTTTGTCTTCAGTCCTTTTCAACATAAACGTAAACTGCCGTCCATTTAACTACATGAACAGTGTTCTTTTCTGTTTTGCTAAAACGGATGGTAGTTTCTATTCATTCTATAAATGTTAAAACAAACTTCACTGGAATTTTCTAAAATTTCTGTTATTTTTACAATATATATAAATTTGAATTTATTTGTTACACACCACTGCACTAATGTGTTTCATGTGGTTATTACAATACTATACTGTAAGGTACTAACTATTTATTATATGTACTATACGGCAGTCAGGTTGCAAGTTTATAGAAATCTAAAGTTTTGGGATTACATGTTGAGCTAACACGACAGCAAATCCCTTTCAAGTTTGGTTTTGCACCTTGGGGGATTCCCATAAGACGCGATCAGTAGTCTTTATCTATTAAAAGTAATACAATTTGCCATAGGAATGCAAGGCATTTTTATGTACCTATACACATGCTGTTTACATTTAATCAAAATACAATGAAAGTACAATCATTTTGATACCAAATCATTACGTTCATTCCACAAATACAGGGAAATGGTAAACTTTAAAGTACCTACCTAAACGGACTAATAATAATACCGTGTTGCTAAAATGTAACTATAAACATGTTTGTTATGTTTAAACTTGAAGCATTCTTTCTACTAATATTTATAGCTTATTTTGAATTTTTAATTTCAGAATTTATTAGTCATATTACGATCATGACTAAGCTAGTTAACATTATATAATAGAATAGACTGTGTGTATTTATCAGCGCTTTTTATCAGGGTAAAGCAAGCTTTCATACTAATTGTTTGTTTTATGTTTTATGATGTTTATTTCAAATAATTGCATTTCACTACTAATTTTACTACATTTACTAATAATTAAATCCAATGAAATTCAGCAGGTTCAGATCAGAGTTCTAAATAAGCAAAGTGGGAAAGAGTTCACTTGATTTTTGAAAGGAAATATTTTTGCCAATATACTGGAATGAAATCTGGTCAGGTTCACAGATGATGTGTGGGGGAAGGTGTTGCTGATTTGATTTAATTTTTAGCTCCTCCTCGCACAGTGAAAGCGACTCTGAGAGAAAAAGGGGAGAGCGTAATTCGAGTTTTGCCGACAGTCGCAGAATTGCTTTCCTGAAATTAATTCCTCTCCTGCGCATGAGAATCTATTACTCTGTCTTCTTCCAAACCTGGTGTAGGTGTATGAGACTTAAGTCTGTATTCAGCTGTTCAGCTTTAGCCAAACGTTAATGCTAATATTTACTGTTGACATTTTAGGGGGGTATGTTAACTTTAATAATAAATTATGCCGAGGCGGGGCGCACGGGAGGAAGCTTCTCTTAAAGCTAGAATCTAAGATCTGACGCAAGAGATCATGGAATTAACACGATTTTTCGTATCTTAAAAAGTGATGCGAGGGCGGCAGAGAAGAGTGTTAATTTAGACTGAAAATTATTAGCCATTTTGTCAGGTCTGTTTACGTAAAACCCCCAGGGTATCCATCCAGTAATACATGGTTGAAATATATCCTACATTTTTTATTTTAGGACACCAGTCTTCTAATTGGGGAATTTTTGTTCCGAAATTTTATGAAATCGTGGCATGTAACTTCGGCTGTTTGAATATTGGAATCATAAGGATTTTTCTTTAATGCGGCTGAGGGTTAAAGAACATTTTCATGTGGTCTTCCAAAACACTCCACTTGGTGACGGCTCAACTTAGTGGAGTCTTCATCCATTCTTGTGATCGATTGATAAAATAATGATTATTGATTATTGTCAATCGATTTGGGTGTTTGCAATCAGTTACACCCTAATTCTGCCGCCTATATCAGTAATTATTGCATCTGCATTGCCTCAACGCAAAGACACGTCTATGCATATCCAGGTCAAAGAGCTGCAGACCAAACTGACTAAGCTTGGTCAAGCCAACGGTCAGTTTGCCCTGATGAAACAGTCTCTGGCAGGAACAGGAGTCGGGGGATCCTCTCCAAAGCTCGACGAGAGCAGGACTTCTGCTCGACGCAAACGATCAACTTTAGGTAATGAAGGCAGCAGCAGCTCCAGGGAGCAGAATTTGGACTTAGTAGTTTCTGACGACACAGAGTCTACCTTTGTAGATTCTTCATGGCTGGACAATATTAGAGTGAGTAGCTCCAGTGACTCGCTTCATCAACTGCAGAGGGACCAACCCCCTATCTACGAAGACATAAGTGACTCCGTCCCTGTCTCAAGGGATCGATATCAGGAGCTTACTTCATGGCGAAGACGAGCTTATCCCTCTCAACGGCAGCAGCTGAGGCAGCCCTCAAATGCCCTGAATTCTGGTTCGGAACTTTACGGTTACCATACAGCTGAACAATATCTACCTAGTCAGTTACCCTCACCAAGTCCAAGCAATTCAGATCCTTGGGCCGCCCTTAAAACTCAGCCTTTTGGAAGTACGTGTGTAATGGTTTATTAATAGATGTTCTGTATTAATTCGTCTAATTTGTTGCTTGAGAAACATTTTGAAATTTTCTAACTTTGTTTGCTCAGTTCTTAAAAGACACCGCAGTGTTATTGTCTGCAGCAAGTTGAAACCATAATTTTTTGACTGTGTCATTGGTGGCAGTCAAGTTTCGTTTGAAATGGTCAAATGATTTCAAGATTTCGACTTGAGTTAACTTTAATCGATTCTGATCGTCTTTGTAACAACAAAATTAAGTCGAAGACAAATATTTTCTGATACGTTCCTGTTTTAGTTTCATCATTTTGTAATGTCTGTGTGTGTTTTGCCTGAGTGTAGATTTTGTAAATACCAAAAATCAGTTTAAATCTATGTTTCGTAGCAAATTGGAGACTTTATTATCCTTGACGTTTCTTCCAGGGAATCTAGTTTTCCAAGAGTAGTACACACCGCGTACTCCAATCACAAAATTCAAGATTTACGCATCGTTATCGTATCTCAGATGAGACACTGTCGTCGTAGCGATAACTTTGCAGAGGATCTACAAAACCAGCATCGACGCCTGCGAGAATAGAACACTTTTTCCACCAGCATATATCATTTTTTTATGGCTCATAGTTTACACAAAATGATGTCTAACTTTAAGACGACAACTGTTTGAAAAAGAGGCATCCCCATAAACTGATTGTAAATGCACACCTTATAGAGTGCTATTTTACAAATTCTTCTTGTTGTAATAATCGTAAAAATTTTGAGAAGGAAGACTTCAGCAGAAAACTTTTGTTGTAAATAATAATGCTCAGACGCGGTTTTATGGATAGTGTATAGGTTAAAAAACAAAAGAAGGGGTGGCTTTCTAATTTCTTTAAAATTTTACGGTTCATTTGTCAAGATTACATTCGATTATGTGGATGTGGTCAAGGTCACCCATCCCGTTGAAGTCATTCACTCTTACTTTGAAAGTTGAAAATATTAAGTTTTCTCCTTTACGAATTTAATGAATGGATTAGAAAATTTATGGCTTAAACATTTAGGATTTGTAATGTCTAAACTGTAAGCAATGTGATGAAATAAGTTGTTGTAAAAAGTTACTATTTATTATCAAAGTTTTAGAGGAACAGGATAAGAATTACCCAAAAGTACAATTGGAACCAGAAGAAATAATCTTCAAAAATTAACTATTAGGACTAATAAACCAATTCAATCGTTCATCTGTTGATCGATCAACGAAATCTTCTGCTTATTCCATCACCAGGAATGCCATATCCCCATTTTAGTTAGTTAACAAATACAAATACTGGAGTTGTTATATCGCTATGATTGCCATGGCAAAGTTGAGATGAGAACAACAGGAGTATTATCATAACAAAACTTGTCGTCATAAAAAGCACTTTTTAGTGCAAAACCACACCCTTGGAACACCTGAATTTGCTAGAAGATTTGACGCTCACTATGTAAGTGAAACTACTGTTTTAGATTTCTTGTATTTTAGACGCCTGTCCCAGCATGCGAGGTAAGGACATGATTATGTGTCCAACGTCCAGAGATATGCCGCATGGAAGACGTTACGCCACATGCATACAAACTCACCAACTTTGTGACAATGTTAAAAATTGTCCCGGCGGGGAGGACGAAGATACCGTGGGATGTCTCTTTTATACTATAGTAAGAGTTAACACGGTACCTATAATGTTAAGGACGAAGGACGTTAATATATGAGGAATCGCGAAAATAGCATACTTTATTGGGAACAATGCATTCGAGTAAAATACATTTGCGTCTAAGCATGAGATCCAATCATAAGACTGGTGTAGTATCTTTGAAAATCTAATGATCATTACAATATATCTCCACTGGATGTCATTTTATCTGTCACAGTTTTATTTTTACTTCTGAATGCCTTAGTATTTCGAAAATCATTTCTCAGATTTTTTCTTTTGAAAACATGTATGTACTAGCAGATTCCAAGATATCATATGACAGAATTTCTTAAGGTGCTGGTTTTCTAGAGAAAAAATAGCTACATTAAAATCTTACAAAATAACTTACATTTCGTACCCTAATATTTCGGGATCAAATTAGGAATATTAGATCAAAAGATTGAAATTTCAGTTTTTGGAGCTATACTTCGGAAAACAGGAGCGACACGGGATTGGTTGATTTGGCTGGAATGACGTCACCGAATGAACATTAATGCATATGCAACCATGCAACATTACCAGTTATTCAGTGTAAGACAAAAACAATTTAGGGTACAAAATTGAAAGAAAATTGATATATTTGTCTTTATTTCAGACAAACAAGTATCTGAAAGCCACCATGGACATTCTTGCTGATCTAAGCGAATCCGTGTTTCAACATCATCAAAAGAAGCGTCGACATCGGCACAAACATCGACGACTTCAACTTGATGATGGTGATGATGAGAATGATGGAAACGATGAGATAGAAGACGAGCTGTAGAAGCCTGTTATATTGAAAAATTGAGCCACACCTGCTCAAACAAGGCCTCTAGTCACTCCCTGTGGTCCTGACACTATTCCAACTCGGTCCTCCAAACTAATGGTGCTTAACCAATTCCCCTTCGGCACCCCATCAACTCCCACGGTTCCCAAGATGTCTCTCTTGTGAACAAGCGACCGATACTGAACTGAATTCAGGAGATTGTCTGATCCGAATGCGTCAGACAAAGTTCGACTATCAGTAAAAGCTGAATATTGTCTGAAAACGTTCATTAGCCTCTTTAGTTTTAAAAAAGGAACCTGCAGGTTTAACAAACTTCTCGATAATAATAAAGATTAGTCGGTGTCTTATTCTTTCTCCCTAATTAGGACTTCATAGAAGCCAATTAGATCAACGAAATTTTCTCAAAGTTAAAACCGAAACGTTTTCAGACAAATCTTAGTTTTTATTACTGGAATAATTAATAATGATAAATGTAAACTGAAAGCGTGACATGGTAATTGGCCAAAGAAAGCAAATGATCTCATGTAAGCACTAACACATAATCTGTAGTTGTTGTATTAACATTATATGTCTTGTATATTTGTTCGAATTTAATCTGATATGTTTAGCAGAAAATGTGCATATTCAATGAAGAGTTCAAATGATTGCTTTACAATAGTTGAAATCATTACATATAATAGCAATCTTAAGAAGCAAATAAACCCCAAACCCAGGGCAGCCTGCAACTAAGGTTAATAGAGCTAGATTGTAGTTGCTGTTCCTGGCTGGTATGCTTTCATGGCATCAAATTTACTTTGGCTCTTTGGTTTTTGTTATGAACCAACCGATCAACTGATATCCTAAATCGGGATGGTCCACACTAGCCCAATTTACTCTAACTTAATATTCAGTCTCTCTGCACTAGTAGTTTCTATAGTAGTAGTAGTAGTAGTAGTAGTAGTTTCTCGCATGAATCTCAAAGTTTTAATAACTAAAGCCACACTGGGAAATAATTAAAGGAAACTGAAACACACAAAACTGAATATTTAAGTTTCACTACATGCAACCGCTATATGATATTTGCCTCAGCATTTCTATAGACTGGGCTACTATTGCTCGCAGCCATTCTCTAAATGGATAGTCAACCATTTGACAAACAATCAGTCTTATCATAAAGTGAGGGCTCTGGTTTGTGCCATGTCTGATTACATATGTCGAGAGCGCAGCTGAGGTCTACCAATTGGTATATGTCCAACAGCAGGCATCGTTGGATCATCCGGATGTTTCTAGAACAAAGTATATTGTCAGTAACAAGATGTAATTAAAATTTTAAATAGAGAAATGAAAGTGTATAAGACCAAATGAGTAAGTGTGGATAGTCCGTCTCGTTCCACCAACTAGTAATCCACCGGCACGCGAGTAGTTCGACCACTCCACTAAGCCTCCGTCGACTAATCTTTGGCAAGATGAACAAATTGACGTAAACTTTACACTCAACATAGAAGAGCAGTGTTTAGCTTTTTTCAGAGCGAACTCTTGGTTAATAGGCTATGCATTTAGGACTTTGTAATAATTTCTTACAAATTCATTGTTGTCTAGAATTGCTCTATGACATCGACGACAGCGCTTAAAACGGAAGATTTGGTTAACGATGCCTTCATGCGGCGTCTGTTGGAGTATTGCATACTGAGCCTCTCGCTGACTGGCTGCAGTCTTCCAGGCACTCTCCAAAGCTTCTCTTTGCTCCGGAGTTAGCTCATTGGGTGTCCCTCTGCAACATATAATTAATTCACTTTGTGTCAGTCAATAGTCTAAAGCCGCCTTGAAGCCTTGAAGAATCAAAAATATGTGGAGAAGTGGAATGAGACGTTACGCCTTTTTAACGTTCAGACATTTAACTTTCAGTAAAAAGTACGAAATCAAGGCTAATTCAGCATAAATTGCTTGACAGTTATTAGAGCCCTACTGCAAATACCTTATTGTAAAAGTAAAGGGTAGTGCGGTATATTTCAAAATAACAGTAACATATGTCAACTTAACATGGCTTTTGTATTAATGCTAATGATACAATAAAAAGGCAATAAACTTGTTGTTTGGTGGTAACAAACAAACACAACCTTGGAGTAACAGACTCAGCGTGGGCTTGACGTCTCAGAATTTGCCGACTTTGTCTTTCTTCGTTATCTTTGCTGATGAATCGCTCCAGGTTTTTAGCAGCCTCTCTGAAACACGAAATGCCACATTCCAAGTTCTACAAAACTGACTTGTGTATTAAACTAGTTGATTAGAGCTTCAGCAAGATCTCAAGCTGTGACTAGCCTGGTGTGAATGCACCTATGCACAATGCTCCTGCTGCCAAATCACGTTCAGGGATAAGTGACTTCGTGAATGTCGACTAATGCGGCGGCCGTCGCAGTTCGGTAACTTTTAATCCAACAGACTCGAGCCACTACGGGCACCGTTGAGTACTGTTTTGTACTGTACTTCTTTGCTCTTACAGAATTGTCTCATGAGAAAGTGTGGTGCAAAGTAAAGGACTGGCAGCGATCAGTACCGCAAGTAGAACAAATCAAGCAGACCATCGTAACGAAGAACAAATGAATTGACTATAAAAGGGCCGTTAAAACTATATATGTGCGCAGTTTTTGCATTGAGTTGTAGTACGCTTTTTTGCTGAGCGCTGAAGTTACACAAGCTATTTTGGCTTGTTGCCGTAAAGATGTCCGTGAAAATAACGGATATCCTTCCGAAATTCTGTGGTTCGGAAGGAGAGGACATAAGCGAATGGTTGAAGAAGGCCGAGTTGGTAGCCAATCTGCAAAGGATTGAAGACTTGGCGAGATTCGACCCCCTATTCCTGCAAGGTGCTGCATTCGCCATTTTCGATCAGATGGACCAGGCGAAGAAGTCCTCCTATGACGAGATAAAGAGCGCTCTGGTATCGGCCTTTGCGCTAACGCCATACCAAGCCTCCGATCAACTGAAGAGCAGAACCCTGGGAATAGATGAGTTGGCGGACGCGTTTTTGGCTGACCTGCGTCGGCTACTGGGCCTTATGGGAACTCAGGACGACAGCGTGCTAAAGTGCCAATTTGTCTGCGGACTGCCGGATGACGTGGCAGCGCAGGTCAAAGCCTTGAAGGGACGAGAGTCGACAGTTGGGGAGTTGCTGCAATGTGCAAAAGCGGTAATGGCGGACCGACGTCAAAGCACCATGGTTTTCGCTGGAATCGCCAGGTCTTCTGTGGCTGCTACAAGCGCGCCCTTCCGGAGAGGCCTCTGCTATGGATGTGGGAAACCGGGGCACTTCCGCCGTGAGTGCAAGCTAGTCTGCCACATCTGTCATCAGCGAGGACACACCGCGGTCCACTGCTACCAGGGAAACGGACGAACGGAGGCGTCGTCAGCGCATACGCCGGCGGGCGCCTCCGAACATTGCCAATAAACTCGGCGCCACCATTAAAGTGACGTTGAACGAGAAGGTCAGGTGCGCAGCTCTGGTGGACACTGGGTGTACGACATCAGTGATTGTCGGACACTTAGCCAACAGAATCGGGCCCTGGAGTCGTAACGGGGGTGCTGGCACGGTCACTACTCTCGGTATGGACAGTGAAATGTAGCTGAAGGGCTTTTCACAGCGGCGGTGACTGTGAACGAAAAGCCTAGCATCATAAAGCAGGTAGAGTTGGCGATTCCGGAATCTAAGTTCCTCCTTCCGGGCATCCAGTTGATTTTGGGCATGGACTACGTTGGCCAACTGGGGACAGTGACTGTTCACAACAACGGCGCTGTGCAGGTGAACGGTGTCGACAACCGTCGCCCACTGATCCGAAAAAGGATGAAAAAACTGGTGTCCCGGAGGCTCTTTGCCAGCATTCAAGAATCCGACTTCGAAGCCACCCTCACTGGGAAGTACTGACGGCTAATGCCGTTGGCGCTGGAACGGTGGCCTTGCTTTCGCCTTGAAGAATGTAAAGGCGGACTACGGGATGGCACCAGACATACGTAAAGGTTTCGAAGCAGAGGTAGAAAAGCGGATTTCGGACGGCTGGCTTGAGCTACACGACCCAAGAAAACATGGGGAAATTAAAGGGATAGTTGACTTTCATGGCAAAAGATGAAGCGCGAAAAGGACGAGTAAGACCCATAATGGACTATCGGGAATTGAACAAGCACATTCGGTGTTACCCAGGGAAAAGATTGTGCGGTATGTCCAGAAAAACTTCTGCAGTTGGCAACGGAAAGGAACCAACGTTCAGATGTTCGACCTCAAGAAAGCGTATCTGCAGCGATGGGGTGCACCCGGAAAATATACCTGTACCAAGTGGCTATCTGCTTCAAAGGCAAGCCCTACGTGATGACGAGGATGGGGTTCGGACTTAGCATAGCACCAAAAGGAGCTGATGGGTTCAATCCTACAATTGGTACTGTCACTGAGGCAAGACATAGCTGCAGCCACCGATAGCTACATTGATGATATAATCTGCGATACCAGCTCTGTGTAGCCGGCGCAAACAGTCAAAGACCACTTGACTGTGGTTCGGGTTGGAAGCAAAGGATGCCGAAGATCTGGACGGCGCAAGGGATCTTGGGGTCCGGGTGGAGCATAAAGCAGGACAGTACGTGTGGAAAAGAGATAAAGAGATAGAACTGCCTCAGTGAAAAACTAACCAAACGGCAGCTGTCATTTCGGCGAGTGGAAAACTGGTGGCACATCATCCGGTGGAAGGATGGCCAAGAGTTGCCTGTGGATTCACCTCGAAAAGGACATCTTCAACGGCCTTCCCTGGGATGATCTCATCCCGGAGAAAAGACGAACGGTATACGTTGCTGAAACAATGAAGAAGGCAAGAAAATGCGATCCCTTGCAAGGAGTTTGCGGGCAATTCCGACGGGGAAAAGCAAGGGCGAAGTCCGGTGTGACGGAAGTTCTCCAGCCTGTGGGGCAATGGTGACTATTCAGGGCGCAACGGTGGAAGACCGGATCGTGGCTGCGGGAAGAACAAAGCTGGGCACACATAATTCTGCGGAATTGGAGGCGGTGATTCGAGGATTGAACATGGCACTGAAGCGGGGACTCAACACGGAGTGAGGATCAACGTCGATTCAGCCACAGTGGTTGGATGGCTCAGTTCGGTGTTAAACGACACCCACAGGATCAAGGCAGCTGGGCTTACCGAGATGCTATCCAAGGCGGCGACTTGATATCATAGCGGATCAAGTAAAAGAATACCACCGCAAATCGCTAACCCCGAGGCAGGTAAAGACTAAGCGGACGAACTCACCCGAGTGCCGAAGCACTCGCTGATCCCAGCTGTGTGCGCCGTTGGCATTGCGGACGACATCGAACTGATTAAGATCAGAGTGGAAAGGATCCTTCACGATCTCCCACCACCTTGGAATTGACCGCACTTGGTTTCTCGGTAAAAGGCAAGTAAACTCCAAAGTTGGAACGGAAGGTGGTCAAAGAAGTGATTGACCCTTTGCTAAGTATGCAAGCGGATTGACCCTACACCCGTGACCTACAGAGAAAGGATCGTTAGCAACTGAAAGACCATGGGAAAGGTTGACAACGGGACTCTGTTAGCCACTACCGCGGCAAGGCGTATCTCACTGTAATCGATACCTGCACCAGGTATTCGAGTTGGCAGTAAGCTTGCCAAAGAAGACGCTGATCATGTCCTTTGGGCAGCTGGAACAAGTAACATTGGAACACGGGATTCATGATGAGCTGCTTTCCGATAACGGTACAGTGTTCAAGAGTCACTGGGTCCAAGAGTGGGCAAAGAAACTTGGAATACGACAGGTGTTCTCTGCGGCTTACCGCTCACAAGGAAACGGGATTGCGGAGAGAAATCATCGCACTATCAAAAGGATGGCGGCACGAAGCGAACAGTCGGTGGCGCTGATGGCACTACGGTACAACCTCATACCCCGAACAAATTAGGCGAAGTTCCTGCATCCAGGATACACAAGTACAAGTACAATATACGCCCGTATCCACCTGGAGATCAGGCTAATCAAAACAGAGATGCAGCCGAACTTGCTGGAACCCACAAGTGGGTGACGCATTTTCGCCGACCAACAAGGCGCCGCGCGTTGCACTACCCCCTGGACCAGGCAGCAAGTCACTGGTTTGAGATCGCTCCGCACTGTTGACGTCTGCGGACTTCCACGCCACCTTAACGATCTTAGCAGGGCGAACCCCGTGGAGCGCTCACGACGCGCTGAGACGCTGACGACCAGATCGAAGCTGTATTCGACGACTACAGCAAGGAAGCGGCGACGAGGACGAAATAGATCCTTTTGACCATATGCCGAGCAACGGGCTACGGGAGTCGATCGCGGCAGCAGAAGGCCAGGCAGAACGATCAAATTACGGGTACCATACGGTTTTTTCGGCGTAAGCAGAGGAAGCCCATGCTGTTTAATCCGGGTGTGGACAATGGGGCTTTTTAATGACCGATATAACAAGCGCTGAAGTTGGAACTCTGGGGGGGATGTGGTGCAAAGTAAAGGACTGGCAACGATCAGTACCGCTGGTAAATTCAATCCAAGCGGACCATCGTAACGAAGAACAAATGAATTGACTATAAAAGGGCCGTTAAAACTATATATGTGCGCAGTTTTTGCATTAGGTTGTTCTTGCTCTTTTTTTGCTGAG